>BMAO01004113.1:0-55784 GCA_019973975.1 Trichonephila clavata
TTGAAATTGGTCAATTTTTTTAAAAAAAAAAGCATGTTTTTTCTCACAAATTGTATGTGCAATAAATGCATAAATACATACACAGAGATTATAGTCTATAATACAAATAAAATAAAATAAAAGTTTTCTTAAAATGTTAATTCAATGTCTTAAAAAGAAATCCATTTGTGAACTTTACCGTGAAGCCAAAAAACATAGTTTCTCAGACAATGCTTTTAAAGATTTAAATACAATATGAAAAATGTTCTACTAGTTGTACATTTCTTAAACTCACCATATTTATAGCTCAAACTCTTTAGCTTCATGTTTAACTAATTTTCAACCCTTTTGCTGTTTTCTGGAGAGTTTTATAGATTATAAAAATTGTCGAGTTTAGTAAAATTTTCATGCAAAATTGCAATTAGGATCTTTTACACAAAATTCTAATGAATGTATTCAAATAATATTTATACAGTACATAAATAATGGAACATCTTTATATATTAGGAATTAAAAGATATGTATTACTTTTAAAAAAATTTTAAATATGCCAAATTTTATGCAAAAACTCGATTTTTTAAAAAAATTAATGATATTTTTTACATTTAAATGCAATGAAGTACATAAATACAGTGAACCCCAAAAGTGTTCGTACACTTGCAGTTTCCTATAAAATTTAATGATTTCGACTAATAAAAATTAATGTATAGAAATTGTAATTTTTTTATGATATCTGCAACTTGTTCTTAATGGAATGACATAATTATTTTTTTAAAAATAGCATAACTATTATTTTTAAAAATTAATAATCAAAAAGCTCCTGAAAAATTACGCCACTAAAATCTTAGAACACTTAACAAAAATCTCAACATAGCTTTAAATATTGTATTTCTTTCTTAATTTAGAACTTAGTAGGATATCTTTTAGTGTCCACAACAACTTTTGGACATCTTGATATAGATTTAATGAGTTTTTGTAATTTCTGCATCGATTTACCTCCATGCTTCTGTGATTATTATTTTTACTTCCCATTATGTGTTTATGTCATGTTTTTTTATTTTAAATCTAGTTCTCCCCAAATATGCTCTGCTGGGCTAAATAAATTGATTGAGGAGGTGTTATCACAAAATTTTCGGGCAGTTATAAAGACACCAGCGGTGTACATTGAGAGCAGTACGCTCGGCTTCATTATCCTGTTAAAATATGAAGTCGTGTTCAATATCAAATTTTGGACAGACAATTTAAAATTTCTCTTTAAAATATTTGACTAGAGCTCATGATTCTCAATACCATCAAAAATTACCTAATTCTGTGGCTGATTTACGCCCCCATGCAAGAACACTTCCACTTCCATGGTTCATTCATCCAACTAGATTCTTGTGACTTAAGTTTCAGAAAATTCAAAATTGACAGGAAAGTGATTGGGATGACAGAAAATTCAACATTTTTGGTTCTGATGGGCATATAATAGTTTTAAAGGAAAAAATGAGGCATTTAATCCAGTGAATTTATGTGGAACAAGAGCTCCTCCACCTCCATGTATCAACACAGAGGTGTTCTTGCGGGGGAGGGGGGGGGTGTAAATAGGCTTCAGGAATTAGGTAATTTGGTATTTTTTGATGGTATTGAGAATCATGAGCTCTATTTAAATATTTTAAAGAGAAATTTTAAATTATCCTCTCAAAATTTGGATATTTCAGACGACTTCATTTTTTAACAGGATAATGACGCCAAGCGAACTGCTCTCAATGTACACTGCTGGTGTCTCTATAACTGTACCCAAAAGTTTGAAAACACCTCCTCAATCAATTTATTTAGCCCAGCAGAGCATATTTGGGGAGAACTAGATTTAAAATAAAAAGAAAACATGACATATAAACACATAATGGGAAGTAAAAACAATAATCACAGAAGCATGGAGGAAAATCAATGCAGAAATTACAAAAACTCAATAAATCTATATCAAGATGTCCAAAAGTTGTTGTGGACACTAAAAGATATCCTACTAAGTTCTAAATTAAGAAAGAAATACAATATTTAAAGCTATGTTGAGATTTTTGTTAAGTGTTCTAAGACTTTAGTGGCGTAATTTTTCAGGAGCTTTTTGATTATGAATTTTTAAAAATAATAGTTATACAATTTTTAAAAAAATAATTATGTCATTCCACCAAGAACAAGTTACAGATATAAAAAAATTACAATTCCAAAATATTAATTTTTATTAGTCGGAAACAATAAATTTTATAGGAAATTGCAAGTGTACGAACACTTTTTGGGTTCACTGTATATACACAGAGATTAGATTTTGATTCATAACACAGATAGAACTAAATAAAACATGTTCTGAAAATTTAAATTCAATATCTTAAAAATATTTTGTGTAGGGATCAGCATCTGGTTTTTTTAACTCCAATTCCAGTTTACTAATTATGCTATAACTTTGCTTCTAGATATCATAGAAACAAAAATAGAGTGTTTTTGGAATCTTAAATGTATAGTCTTTAAAATAAAAACACAAAAGTAATTTTTGAAAATTTTCACCAAAACTGCGAATTTTGGGTAGTCACATATCTTAATGAAATTTACTTGATTCATAATAAGTCACATTGTTGATTTTTTGGGCACTTGCTTATAGGCAAATAATAATTTAAGTATTCCTTTGCTACATTGGAATAGTTTTATTTTCATATTGAACTTTAAAATAGCTTGCATGTCTTGAAAAAGGCAAGCCTACAAAATAAATTTTTGTTTTCAATTAGTAATCTTTTTAAGAGACTAATTTCTTGTAGATTTTAAAGAACTTTTCTAGCTTATTGGTAAACTTATGGAAAAAGGCTTAAAAGTTCACATAAAGAAATTATTTCAATACATTTATTTTATGGTTCCTTTATTGTGACTATAGTGTTTTGTTTATTTGGATGAAAATAAATGAAGTATATATATCAGATTCTTTATATTTAACCCAATATAAATATATTTTATGCTTTTACTCATTAAAGAAAGGTAGAAAAAAATTATGTTTTTACCATAAAATCTGGCATATCATGTATACCATCGTATTACATGCACTTATACTTTCAAGTAGCAATTTTTAATTTTTATGTTTATTTGCTGAGAATGTGCACCCCCATTTTCATGAAGAAACCTGAGATGTATGCGAGTCATGCTCTTAAAGTTTGAAAGTCATTTATTCTAAGCTTTAGTAAAAAATAGTATACATCTAGAAGTGCAACCCTTTAAGTTCATAAGGAATGCCATTTCTTTTAAATAACCATTATTTTGATCTATGTAGAAATCTAATTTTTTGTCCTGTGCTCACATTTTTTAAAACTCTTATTTTTATACCTGGTATATAACGTGCACGCTTAAAATTCAATCTTATTTTTTGTGTTAAAAGTGTGCACCATACACCAGATTTTACGATACATATTACCACAACAATGCCAATGTTCAAGATAACGTGCCAAGTTGGTGACCCTGATTTTGCATGTGTCGTATGCGCCAGATTGACTACCATGTGTTGTATTACATATAATTTCACCAATATGGTTGCAATATTATGAAAGTACCAAAAATTAATACAGCTTGGGTACAAAAACTCCTGTATGCAGGTATGTTGTACACAAGTGAAAAAACATAAATCTTGGTACTTACGTATTATCACAACCAATTGGTGACATTATATGAAACAAAGCACCTGTTTGCCAATTCAGCACGTTCAACACACAGGAACTCGGAGGGTACTTGTGTATTTTTGCGACAATCGCTGACTCTAAATAACTCGCTGAGTTGGCCACCCCGATTTCCTATGTGTGGTACACACTGAATTGGCTGCCAGGTGCTTCATTTCATATAATATCGCTAATAGGTTGCAATAAGACGCAATTACCAATCAGGGTTGCCAACTTGGTGTGTTATTATTAGATTTGGCATTTGTTGTGATAATACGTAATTTGTTCAGTCTGACGTATTTGAAGCACAATTAAATTAAATTATAGTTTTAAGAAACATGCTTTTTTATCAAACTAAAAAGTAAGAAATAAATCTTATATAAGAATAAAATGATTAACTAGAAAATTAATGTCATCGTGGTAAAGGCGTGGGGTCCTATGTACTACATTTTTACACTAACTCTGCATTTTGGAATAGAACTAGTAAGAAATTATAACAATTGATATTGAGCACCCCACTCTTTTAAATGCAGTTATTATTTTTCCAGTTTCAATTTTATTTTTTTCTGCTTTTTTCTTGGCATTTCTAAATACCTTTTGTTCTATTTCTTTAAATCCTGGCATTCATATTTTTCTAATTGGTTTTCTATAAAAAAAAGTACTTATGTTTTTGCTTCTTAATGTAATTCCTTTTTTGCCAGGAATAAGCCATTCTTTTAAATTATTGTCATGTTGAGTTCTTAGTGGGAGACCATCATCATTGATTGAATACTATTGGATGCGAAAATTTATTTGCAGCGATTTCAAAACCACTTCTAAAAGATGTTTAATGTGTAGTGTACTGATAACAAATTAGTTCCTGTATATATTGTTCCAATGTGTGGTATTTTTTTAACTGTTGTTTTTATAAATGTGAAATTCAGGTAGACGTGCAATATTTATAAAAATTGTATTTTTAAAATCTTTTATCTTGTTTCTAAATTATGAATGCTTTATTTTTAATTTGCAGTAATTTCATTTCTGCTTGTTAGTACAAATCTTGATTTTTAATGTTTCCACTCATAATTTGTTTTAAATTTTGCATATAGCTCTGAATTTTTTAAAAAAAATATTTTATGGATAAAATTAATTTATGAATTTCATACATTTTGCACTTTCTGCCAAAGACCATTGGTTTCACATTGTAGCCTTTGTCCTTATGTTCTAAATACTCATACAGGTATAGCATATCACTACATGTGTTATGCTAAATTTTGTAAATAGTCATTTCGAAAACTATATAATTATGAACAACCTTTGTAAAAATTTTACTCTAATGAGAAAACTTTCAAAATTCCTTTCAGAACCAGCTATCTATAAATTCTGCAGTAAATAATTTAGATGACTCGCATATCCTAACATGTAATTTATTTGAAACAACACTGTTTGAAAGGCATTTTCACTCACATTTTGTAACTCAAAGACAAGATTTGATAAAAAAATTAAAAAGTTGTTTATTTATGTACTTTTACACACTTTCCTATATTTACAATGATAATTCAATATATATTACACTAAAACATAATCTGTTCTGCACAAATAAGGATGGAGTTGACTATAATATGGATTAGATAGTGTTTATAAAAAAAAATTTCAAAAATTTCACTTATATTCTTGTTTATTTTTTATGTATATATGTATGTGTACAATTTCCAGAATAAATATTTCAACAATATGATTTTGGTTTGTTTTATTTTTCTTGTTAACAGTGAATAATTGAAAATAAAATGCTATATAAAGTAGAAAAATGGCTAGATTATGATTCTGCTGCTCCTTGGATGTTATTTTTTCTTTTAAATGGGTGCAGAAAACTTCTCTAAAAACTCTTTCCAGTTGGTTAAAAACTTGTTTATTTTAAATGTTTTTTAATGCAAAAATCTACTGTTTTAGTTGTTTTTACATTCTTCTAAGGACTGAAATTTTTAAGTATTTTAATTTAAAAAAACCATTAACTTAAAAACTATAATATTTGTTTTCTTTGGTGATAGGAGAGTGTAAAATCAGTTGATTTAACAAAAAACGATCTTAATTTTTAATATAGCAATGCATTTTCTTTATTTCCATGTGGATAGATGTTTCTATTTAAACAAAACAATTGATATAAAGAGTACTTACACACCTGGGCCTAATGAGTGTTAGTTTAGTCAAAAGGTTTTTTTCTTCAGGTTACATAATATGTAAAAAAGCTATTTCTTTCTGGCATTGTTTTGAAATTTTTACTTAGAAAAATCTGTTATTTATCATAATGTTTCCTAGATATTTCTAATAACTTATTATTGAAGGGCTGAATTTTTTAAATAAAAGTTAATTTTCTGCTTGTATATGATTTTAAGGAAACAATATAATGCTTCTAGAGAAACATAAATATAAATAATGAATCAAATTGCTTCTGGAACTAGTTCAAAATGCATACACATTTGTTTAACTATTACATCGAATTCATTTTTGCAGTTTTCAAAGATTTATATTTGCGGTAAAAGTTCGAAGACATGCAGTTTGTGATCAAATAATAGTTGCATTTTTTTTCTCGAAAAGTAATATTTTTGTCGATACTTGCTTATTGTCGCCACCGTATTGGCGACATTATATAAAACGAAGTACATGGTTGCTAATTCAGCGCGTAGGACACATGCGAAATCGTTACTGCCAATTTGGCGAGTTATCTTTAACTTAGGCACTTTCGCGATAATATGCGAGTACCTTTTTGTTACACACAATAAACGTAAAATGAATTTTGATTTCGAAGTTAAGTGTAAAAATTTCATGAAATGAAAATAAAATAATACGTAAGATGTAGAAAGTGAAAATTTACAACTCAGGTATCACATTTTTAAATCCCTTAAGATTTGGGTTAATAAATATTTTTCTGTTCAAAATTCATATTAGATCAACAGTACCGAAAATAAATGCTATTCATACTCATTTTATTGTTTTAACTCATATTTGATACATTAACAGATTCAAATATGAGTGCATTATATTCTCATATCGATCTTTCATTCTCAAAAATTTGATCCCGTAACAGGTTCAAAAATGAGAATGTACTTGTGTCTCGATATGAGAATATGCGATTCTCAGATTTGAGTAAGCGTGCATCGGAGCTATTTTGAGAATGTGAAGTACTCAAAAGTGAGCTGTTTGCTCTCAGTTTTGAAGATCGTTTCTCGCAGTGCATCATTTATGACCTATTTAATATTAGAGCCTTGTAGAGCTATCGCGACTTGGCGAAATTGGCAGAAAATTCCGTGGTGTACCAATATTTAATTAGTATCAAAAAAATTTTACAAAAATTTTATTCAAAAGCTTAAATATGACGTTTTAACACTTCAGGGATGGGCAACTGCTATTCTAAAAAATAAATTTTATAATTCAATAATTTTATGCATTTTAATGGTCGTGGTTCGATATTTTACGAAATACCTATTTATTTTATAAAATAACTGATTTCACATGCTTTAATGATATAATGATAATATTGATATTATTTAAGATATTTTTAAACCATTTGTATTTTAATTTTTATTTTAGTTTTTCTAGATCTAAAATTGCCATTAAATATGATCAGTTTTTAAAAGTGTTGGCCCTTGCGAAGTCTATACAAAATCAGATATATTTACAAATATGAAAATTTAATATCCTGTTTAATGATGAAATGTTTACCTAAGCATTTAAAAAAAGAAGGAAAGTTTTTATTTGAATTACAATTATCTAACCAAAACACGTTCAGAGTTGTCTTTTTAAGCTCAAACTTTTTTATAGCGTTTTTATTACTCGAGAAATTTGTTTTGCTTGAATAAAGTGGGAATAAAGGTAAGGATGTTATAAAAATATAAGGAAGTGCGGATGTGCAATCTAACTAATGTTGATAAAAAACGTGGTTTTAGATCTTTATTTCAAAGGATATGGGATACTCAAAATAAGTTAAATTTAGGAATAATTATTTAAATTAAAAATGTTGTAAATAATTATTTAACATTAAAAACAAAAATGTTCTGTAATATCTTTTTTGTGTTAAGGGAGAATTGATATTTTTCCATGTTTCTTTTACTTTTGGTAAAAAAAAATTTCAAAATCATCATTTTAACCCTTAAATGCGTATTGCTAACCATTGTTTACATTCCAGTTCCACTAAATATCATTCAAAAACCAGAGTGTGTGCGTTTCTGAACTCATATTCATAATCCTAGACCCGGGATGGGCATTAAGTCGATCGCTATCTACGGGTGGACCGCTAAGACATTTTAGGGTGAGAGCCTGAAGATTAGCAGTTAGTAATTCGAAATATTCAAGATTGGCTGACAGTATGCTGACTAAGTCTTCTATTGACTGTAACTACCAGAACTAACTTAAGATGAATATGTTTTATTTTTGTCTGCATTTGAATTGTTTGATAATATTTGATATTATCATATTTGTGGCTATTGTTATTACGTTGGTGTCGTGTGTTTTGCTTTATAAACGCGGTCTTAAAGGTGTAAGTTTTTTTTACTATAGTTATGTAAATAAATACATATTAAGTATTTATTATTAAATTATAATAAATATTATAAACCTTTTTCTTAGCACACCACACTTATGCTACTGGATGGACCGCTACACCTTGAAAAAATTAGAAGTAGCCTGTACCCGAGAAAAGTTTGCCCACCCCTGTCCTAGACAATAAATTGTGTATGAAAGAAAAAAAAACATTACTTCTTGGCGCGAGTAATATATATTTGACATTTGAATATGGTGGATGATAAAAGTTCACTGTATTACTTGGAGAATAATATTCTATCTTCGAGTTTCCTATAAAGGAGTGATTTATCTGATTGGAAAAAAAAAGACTTTTCATCTATTGTCAGGTAGTTCAATGTTTGATGTTGCATTTGTGAAAATTTATTTGGATATATGCTTGATTTTTGGAAAACTGTATGTTGCCAAATGTCTGTATACAACTTTTTTCGAAATAAACTTTCAATATAATAACCCGGAACTTCTTTTATTTATTTATTACATAACCAATGACTTTTTTTTTTTTTAAAAAAAAAGAGTTTTTAGAACTAAAAACAAAAACGTAAATCATTCATTTAAAGGTTAAAACATTTTTTTTTCAAAATGCACCATGTACATGAAATTTGATTTGAAAATACAACTACAGTTTAAACTATTACAGTTACAGTTTATACTATTACGTGATTCGTACATAGGGTTTTTATCATACAATTATTCATTTAAAAATTTCTCGTATAAAAAGTATTCGACGCACTTTTTTTTCCTAAATGAAATTGCACTGTTGAAATTTTTAAAAAATTTTTCGCTGCTATTGATTTGATTTTCAACTTTTAATAGAAACATAGTAAATAATATATTTACAATTTAGTACAAACCTTTTAAAAATATTTTGAAATTTAAATTCCGTTTTAGAAATTAATGTTGTGTCATTTTTGAATTAAATTGCGAGGGCTTTTTAAAATGTTTTTGAGTGCAATTGAAAGTTTAATGGTACTAATAACTTCAAATATATATATATATATATATATTATTACCATTAAACTTTCAATTGCACTCAAAAACATTATAGTTATACAACATCAAAAAATACTCAGTGAAGCGGTTAGGTAACGACTTTGTATTATGTGACTGTACCCTTGATTCTTTGTGAGAATATTATAATGTATTGGAGTGAATTTAAATTGCATTTATTCTATCATAATATGTTATATGTCTTTGGTAAAAAGTAAATATTCAGATTAAAAATATTTTTTTTACATGAACTTTTATAACGACGTAAAATTGCTACACGTTTTAAAATGTACACATAGATAAAATATCACGAATTTTCTTCCTAAAAAACATATTTAAAAAATTCCTTTTTTGTACTTACTTTTTCTTCGAATCTCGGCGGGGGAAAAACAAGAAGTTGCTAAAAGTTTTTATGAAGAAATGAATAGAATTTCTAAGGTTTAATCTATTTTTAACTTTAAAAAAAAAAACTCTGATTTTATTTTACTATTTTTAGAACCTTGCTCGAGAAAGAGAATTAAAATTCCTAGAAAAATAAATAATTTTTTAAAAAAGTTTTAAAAATATTTTGTATGGATATCAACGCTTTCGTTGTAAACATTTGAATATTTTAAATAATTTTTTCAATTCTTTTAAACTGTTAATACACATCTGCGCTTCTGAAATCTTACTTTATAACGTAATAAAAAAAATTAAGGAGTTTTTTTTGTAGAATATTTTGCATTACAAATTTAAAAAAAATTGAAGTGTAAGTAAATATAAATATTAAAAGTAAATGTATTGTTTATGAAACAGATACTATGAATTTCTATTTTTTCGTTTTCTTAGTACTATAAAGCTATTTAAAAACTAATATTTATTGTAAATGAAAAATCGGAAAAGTTTTATCTCGAATAATAATTTGAAATATTTTTTTTAATGTAAAATATTCAGCAGTAATTGTTTTTGTAAAAAAACTCTATAAGCATACGTTATTTGAAAATACTTTTAAAAAACATCGCAATTGATATTTGCAGTTAATATATGCATCTGTATTTGTTCCAATCTCTTTCTCCACCAAAAATCGTTGTTTTATAAATGTTGAACAAAAAGCACATACCCAAAAAAATCTATAATACATTTTATTTAAACGTATTTCTTATCTGCATTTTATATTACACGAAATACGTATTGTGAGATTCTGTTTTAAAAGCTTGTTTCTTTTTCGTAAACTTTTGTATCAAGAATTTGATTTTTTTATAAACTTCAAAAATAAATGTCTTTGTGGTTGTAAAACATATATTTATATATGTTTTACAACATGAAAAACAAATTCATACTACATCAATATAATTATATATCACTGATTATGTACTACGATGTAAATTTAGGATCGAAAAATTTTTGATAGAATAAAAACTTTAAAATAAAAAAAAAAATTGAAAGAAAGAAATTTATTATTTTTTGATTCTCATAATCTCGCAGGAAATAAAACATTTAATTTTTAGACGTAATTGGAAGAAATGACAATTTTCAAAATTTATTACGTTTTCATTAATTAATAATATTGAACGATTACAATAATTACTTTTTACCTTGAAATATCAAGATTTCCACCAAGTAGTAGATTATAAGTTTCCAAAAGCTAAATAAAATGTACTTCTTTTAATGACTATACATTATGATTACATCTTTTTACGTATTATCAGTTTCACGTAATTGTAACTATTATTACTTTTATATAATATAATAAACTTTTCTCTCTCTCACACACACATCTATATAATTGAAAATTTAACAAGTTTTCCATTTTTAATTGAAAAAGAAAACTTCATAAACGAAAAATGGGTTTACTAAATTCATAATCATTTATCTCACTAAAATAGTTTTTGAGATGTTCACATTCCTTTAACATATTACATCATTATATAATATGACATAGTATAATATAATACGTTGTATAGTATAATAGGATAACAACAGCGTAGTAATAGTTTTAGTACAGAATAGTATTCTACATTAATTATATAATATAGAGTAAAATAGTGTAACATATATAATATATGTCGTATGTAATGTGATATAATATATATTGCTTGGTATTCATAATTTATAAAAGACGATTATGATCTATACAGTAAAAAACCATTATATTATTTTTTCATTAGACCTTTGGAAAAAGCAGAAAAAGAAACATCAAAATGTAAAATCTGGGGAAAATTTTTTTAAAATTGTAAATTTTAAAAAAATTAAATCTCCTCCGTTATCTTAGATTTAATTTAAATACATTTGTTCGCCTTTTTTTTGGGGGGGGGGGTAGAATTTCTTGTACATAAATTGTTTTGAATATATACCAGGCTATGTTAATAAGGTTCACAATTTTGTCCACAAATTTTAAGTTTTGAAATTGTAATTTGTTTCTATTGTCGATAGTGTGCTTTCTCTCTTTCTCTGCTATATTGGCTTCTATATTGTTATGCTATATTTCAATAAATGCACTACGTTACAGCGCAGAAACTACTAAAAAGCAATTATATTCCAAAGAAACTACTATATTGTTCAGAGGGAACACAAAGCGGCGAAAACCTCGGAACTGAATTACGCCAGATCAAGTTTTTTTTTCAACTCCAAAGAAGTGAAAGAATTTCTGAGGCAAATAAAAATAAGGCAGGTGACTAGAAAACCAGTAAAACGGATAACATAAAAGAGCGGAATTTACGTCTAAGATTTTTGAAAGTATATCGTTCTCTAAATAAGGATGAAAGATTTTTACTGTGTTTTGTCCTCTATAAATTGTAATTTTTTTTTCATAAATAATTATTAAATTTTCTTATAAAATATCATCTAATATTTATTATAATATATTATAAAATATAATAAAATCTATTAATATATTTTATTATAAAAAATATATTAAAATAGGTTCGGGATCAATTTTCTTTTGTTTCAATTTTTAAGTTCATTTAATATTTTTTACAATTAAATAAATTTATTCAAAAAAGACAATAAATATTTTATACAACTATAAAATAATTAAATTAATAATATATAATGTAAGATATATATTATTTTATAGTAATTATAAAATAATTATTATAATATATTTTATGCATTATTATAATATTTTATTTATAATATATTGTATTTCATATTATATAAAACTATTTGTAACTAATTTTTATATAAAATATCATTCAATATTTATTATAATATATTTTATAATAAATATTATTTATTAATAATTATATTTATAAATTATAAATATTTATATAATATATTTTATAATAAATTTTTATATATAATATATTTTATAATAAATATTTATATATAATATTTTTATAATAAATATTATAAATATTTATAAATATTTATATAAATATTTAAATAATTATCTAAAATATCATTTTATATTTAATAAACCTTTTTTAAATAAACTTATTTCATTTTTAAAAATAATTAAATAAATTTAAAAATTAACACAAAAAAAAATGATCGCGCGATTCGAACTGAGGTCGAACGCGTGGTAACCAGCTATTTTACCAACCATGCCACCAGATAGCTGTAAACTATTACAACTTTATTGTATAAAAGCTAAGCATGAACCTAGAAGGGTATTTTCTCCGAATGGACTGGTCATTAGGCGGAATTACATTGAGGATTGAACACCTTAAAGGAGTACTACTATTGCACAAAGTCTCGTCCCCAAATGAATTTCCTTAGTCGTGCCCTCCCCTTGTAAGATTTGGTCAGTCTTTTATCCATATGCTAGTTGGTTGTGCCTTGAAGACTTTTTTAGTGATTTGGTTTTCGTTCATTCCGACAACGTGACCTGCGCATTTAATTTGTTGTATTTTGATGAAGTTAACGATATCAGATTCTTTATATAAGTGATAGGGTTCGAAATTTGATCTTCACCACATTCTATTTTCCTGAATTCCTCCAAAAATAAATCTTAAAATCTTCCTTTCGTAGATACTTATGTTCTCATCTGTTCGAAGCATGGACCAAGTTTCACAAGCATAAATTAATACTGATCTTAAAAGACTTTTAATTTTGTGTTTTCTACAGTAAAAATTTTAATATTCATTACTTTTCATACATTTTGGGGAAACCCAACTTTGTGGAGTGTAAGGTATATAACAGGGGTCGGCTATCTTTTAGCTCCGGCGTGCCAAACCAATCTACTAATATGATACAGCGTGCCACACAGTGGAACATGTTTGAAACATTTTGATTCCCGCGATAATACCTGTAGAATTAGAGAATAGAGGTCAATAATATAGATTAAAAAATTTTTTTTTCATTTTGCATCATTTAAGGATATTTCTTAACGTAGAAATGAACAGCATAAAATATATTTTTTTCTTCAACAAAAATAAAAATAATAAAATTATACGTATATTAAGTACTTATATAAACATATTTATTAAAATAAGAAACAGACAACATGAAATAAAAGAATTTTCCTTCACTATAGTTAAATAAAAACAATTTCTTTGCGGACTCGAAATTTTTTTTTTCATATGAAGAAAAAAATTTAGTTAGATATACAGAACCAAAAGCTGAAAGCAGAATACATGCAACTTTCTCTCTTCAAGCAATTAAATCCCTCCGGCAATGACATTGAATAACTTACAAAATGGCTGTAACATCTTTGGAGTTTTCTGCCATATTTTTTTATATTCCCGTAAATATCTGTAATTCTGTAGGTGTTTGTCAAATAAGGTCCATTTCAAATTTATCAACTTCCATCCACTCAAATATTGACAAATTTGTTGAGTAGGGCAGAGAGCCACTTTTGAATTGTTCCGCGTGCCATAGGTTGTCGATCCCTGGTATGCAGTCTTGTGACATCGTGAAAGATGGCCGTGGTAACCAAGTGAACATGGCAGTGACTCAACATTGTTTCTGTTGAGACGTTAACACCTGGTCCCGAAAACTCGCCAGTCCGGATAACTCGGACGGATCCTTGCAGGTCAAAAAAATCCTCAAGTGCAGATGTCCGATGCAGAAATTACACTAGGCATACAAAAAACAACTTTTTGTCTGTTTCCTAGTTTTGAATAGACTATTCTTACTAATTTTGGGTTGAAAAAAAATGAATATGTAAATGAAATTTATTTATTAGCTCTTGTTTTTAAGATATACCACAGCCCATCTATCAATTTATGGGTAAATTTGAAGAACAAAACATTACTAACTAAAACATACAGTACAATAAGTCATGTTTCTAGAAACCGTGTTCATAATCAGAAATCAGCAGTATTTTTTAGTTTATTTCCTGTGGACATTTCCTTTTGAATTGCCTCTTGTATATCGAAGCCCGAGTATCCCGAGTTATCCCTGTCCAGCAGTAGTTTTGCGAGCATTGATTCATCCCGACGACCCTGATGTATACGTTCCATTGCTGTGATATCTTGATGAAACCTTTCACCGTGTTCACATCGCTTACAGTTCCACAGTTTTTAGGGGGGGGGGGGGGAATCAAGATGGGAATGTAAAAAATGGATCTTTAGAGACATATTGCATCCTGGGTCATGAAAATTTTGTAGGAGTTCTTTCACCAACTGTTGATAGTTCTCATCCTTTTTGCTGTCTAAAAATCCTCATACTACACTTATCTTTGAGACCTAAATATAAGTGTAAGACGAAAAACAGCGAATATCACTTGAATTGTGCAATATTGCCTGTTCTTTGTTCTACTGATGTTCTAGGTTAGACTCAAAACACACCTGAAGAAAGGTGGCGCGGTTACACGCCTTTCGTTGAAATAAAAATCGTTCCTGAGGCAAGAGCTTCCATTTACCCGCTCAAATGAACATCAAAAAGATTATACACAGAAAGTAAAGATGAGTAAAAATACAGCTATTTATGAACAGCGAGTTCTGATTCTTGAAAACAAGAGCTAATCTGAAGTTTTTATGGTGATTTTCTAGTTTAGCAGATCAAAATACTTCATAATAAACTATTTTTGACCCCGAAATAATTTTGATGTTGACTAATGTTATTGCTGCTGTCGTAGTTCATGAAAATTTGCCGGAAAATGATGAAGACGTAGCGTAGAGGAGGGACTCCGTACTAATTCCTAAAATATCGCATACGGAGAGACTAAAGGCTGTCGAATTTGCCCTTCAGTTTGCTGAACACAAATTGCATCGGTAATGGACTTACCGTTTCTTCGTCCGTGATGAAGCAACAAAAGGCAGAGTGTAGTACTGAAGACAAGAGAATGTGACGCATTTCTATAAAAAAAGTATTCAATTTTTGCAAAGTTGGCTACTTAATTTTCATTATAGACAGCTTTGTGCCTTCATAAAATATTTTTTCTGAGGTGTGTGTGTGTGATCAGGCAAATTTTGTCAGGGATGGCGAACCTTTATGAATCAACGTGCCATCTTTTCTAAAGAAATGTTTACTGAGGTGTAGATGTGCAGTCAAATATTTTTGTCTTGTGATTATTGGGAAAAAAATATAACTAAATATTAGAAACTCCAAAAACTTTATTAACTTCGAAAAAATACACTTTACACCAGGGGTGGGCAAACTTTTTTAATGGGGAACCACAATGTTTAAGAAATTCTAGAGAAGGGCCAGAATTATAGAAAAAATGCATTTTGTGTTAAAGCTTCTAATCATAATGCTATAAAAACATTACAACATTACACACAAATGTTACAAATTACTTTTTACCTTAAATAATATTTATTTTAACTTTTTCAAAGCATATTTAGTTTTTGAATGTTTGGTGTTGAAATGGCGAGCAAGATTAAAATCTTTAAATACCGCCACTGCTTCATACCAACAAATAAGACATATTGGTTTACCGTTGCATTCCGTAAAAAAATATTTCCAACTCCACTCTTCTTTAAACAAACGATACTCGAAATCGACTTTACTTTTTTTATCCTCCATTATCTTAAAAGGGGTGTTTTTTTTCCAAAAATTTATGAATGTAAAGCGTTACGCGAACAAGCAAGAACAAGAGACAAAATTAACGTAAAACGTGCGGATCGGTCAGTGACAGTTGGCGAGTGGCGACTGAGTTCACTTGCCCGCGCCTCTCATTTAACCACGCTTTGCACACCGTATTATGCAACACATGAACTTAAGCGGCTAGTTCAGCTTCTTCTGTAGGCTATGCATCTATTACTTTACTAAGTAAAATCCACTTTAAACTTCTCGACCGTCAAAACGTGATTGTAGCGGGCCATGTACTATTCATGTCGATAAACCTTCGGCGGGACGGATTAAATACTTTCGCGGGCCGTACTTTGCCCATCACTGCTTTACACTGTATGATAGTAGTACACAGTATTGTAGTCAAAGTAACATTAATAGGGATTCTGTTGTTGCAGATTAGATGACAAATGACTTGTATTAGGATTGTAAGATGTTACTTTTAGCAGAATGCATGCTGAATTGGAGTCATCTGCAAAAAGGGTTTCTAAGGGAGTCTTTAATGTTAATGATCTCTGAAAATGAGGACTCACAAGCATAGGTAGATGAAAATATGGTTGAAATGGCATAAGCCAGCTTCCTCAAATAGCTAAATATGTCTGGAATCAAATCCTCTCCACCCCGCTACCAATCACAAGCGTTTGTTTGTAATACTTCACAGTGAACTTAGTTATTTTGTACGGTGGGTACGGTGGAGTGCCCAAAATATTGTGTTGCGTGCCATTGGTTCGCCATCCCTGTACTATATATTCATTCAATTTCATTTTTCTACAGTAAATGCTGTATATCTTCATTATATAAGTACTGTTAGTACTTCATATAATTATAGTTGTTTTCTGTTGTATTCTCAAGCAAATAATACATACATGTGCAGTCCAAAGTCTTTTGAAGAAAAAGTCGTACTTATTGTTTTATCCCATTCTTGATAACCCGGAATTTTCACAAACTCAGCCGTCCTTCGGACCATATTAGGCTGAGTTTTCGGGACTTTACTGTACAACTAAGTGAATGAGTGAGTGAATATTAACATCGCACTGTTCAGCTACACGAGGGCTTTTGGCGACGGACCTCGTCATTTTGAACCATGGTCAAGTGACGAGGACGACACCTGAACGACCACACCAATGGGGGGACTTTTGAGCTCTCGACAGATTTAACGTGCATCGCTCCCCTACGCGGCGGGTTTTAAGTGGTACTGGGCTCGAACTCATGACATGCCAGCCACGATCCAATACCTTGACCACTAGGCTACCGCGGCCACTACTGTACCACTAAGGACTTATAGTGTAGCTGGCATGAAGCACGCTAGATCATTCGAGGCGCAACGTTCTCATGTTGGAAAGGCGTAGAGGTCTGATGAGTGGATAACTAGATCAGGGTTTGTTCTTGTCACTTGCACACAATTCGAAATTACAAGGTCCATTGCCAATAACCCTTGTGTACTTTTAAAATTCGATGTTAATAAATAATTATTCAATCACAGTTACTTTGATGTTGTTGTTGTTACTAATGCCACCAGTCTGACGTAGTCAGATCGAGACCCACGAAATTCATCATGGCATCGGGCTAGATTGTACGCCTGTCGTTAGTCGTAGCTTTGAGCACCAATTACTTTGGTACTTTCTTTGAGTATATAATCTCGAAATATTATACAAAACGCGGAAGGTATAAATTGAAGTCTTAGTATACAATTAACCTTATATGTTAATTTCTAGCAAATATTACTACCGTACAAAAATTCATTCTCACAATTTACTTTTATATTTGAAGACTGCACTGTATAACTATGTGATTCCATGTACATTATATCTCACAATTCGCCGTTCAATGCCTTACGGAATCTTTAGTAAAGAGGGACCCGCTCAAAATTTATTTCGAGAATTTTTCGAACCATCTCGTTTTATGTAACTTGATCATATTTATCGAAGTTTTTAAATTCCTACTATATATTAGTTCACACTCTCCTTATATATATATATATATAACTCTGTTTTCTTCTATCTTCAGCTTTGTTAGTTGATAGTTTAGTCTTGTTATTTTTTTCAATTTATTATACTATATATATATATATATATATATATGTATACATGTTCAAATTTTCACTCGTTAATAAAATACTTTCTTTCATCCATTCAAGTTCAAATACATTTTTTAAACTTGTAGTGGATGGCACTTGATGTTAATAAAGTTTTTTCAAATATTAATTCATTAATTCTATTTAATTAATGAATAAATTGTAGCAAACAAAAATAATAGCCGAACAACATATATAAAAAGGAAAATCGTTCGTTGTGTCCCTGAAGCGCAATGGATAGCGCGTTGGACTTCTAACCCAGAGGTCGTGGGTTCGAATCCCGCCTGGGATGGTCTAATTTCTAAAAATGTTATTTCTTTTTTTATTATACTATTTTATTAGAATAATTAAATTTAATTAGTGAATAAATAGAAACAAACAAAAATAGTTCAGCACCCTATATAGAAAGGAAAATGGAAAATTGCAAGGAAAATCTCTTTCTATTTTGCCACCTTATATTGTGATTCTGTCATATGCATATACATATTTATATTAATTGTATATATTTTATTATTTAATAAAAAGTAACAAAAATAAAATATTTCTTTGTTAACCCAAGTAGAAATAGTCTCAATTTTTATTTTACTTGTTATAAATGCAAAAGAATGACTTGACTATGCCTTTTGAAAAAATTTGAACACAATCTCAAATGCTTTTGTATGCGTGTGCGTTTTAAATCCGTTTACATGGTATATATATACAGAGAGAGAGAGAGAAAGTGGCTCTCATTCATCACGATATTTCCAAATATATTACTGAATAGAGATCAGCTAAAAGCGGGGTTTTTGCGGAAATCGTCTCCAAGAAGGTGAGAATTGATTACGGGTGTGTTATATGAAAATTATACTCTTTCAAATAATAGGTACACAAATGAATTTTGGCAAACATGGTTGTTTCTTTTGTAGAGAGGCGCTAAAAACAGGGTATGCGAGGAGTTATGAGGCTGTTATCGATAAAAAAAAATCCCATTTCTTTTAACTATAAGAGTATTAAACCACCATACTTTAAATTTAGCAAGCATGCTTCTTTTGATCAGTAAAGATTCGCTAAAAGGGGATTTTAATGACATCGACTTCCAAACGGAATTGCCGGAGTGTAAAACATAAATTTACTTCCGTTTTAGAAATTTGGGGCCTATCCTTCTTTAGATCAGGAGGCAGGAGCTATATAAGAATATTTTTCCGTGCAATCGAAATCATACTGTTAGGACATAGAAAACAATAACTGGAAAAAAATATACCTAGTCATACAACATGATGAAATAACCCAGTGAAATGGGCGGTTAGCAATCATATGTATAAGTGATTTAAAGTAATAACTGATAAGAGTTGTATAATTATCTTCCATTCCCTAATGTCCAACAAAAATTATTTTTAAGTCAACTCCAATTGATTCAAACCTTGAATGCACAGTCTATTGTATCCATTAAGGAAAACCATTACAAAATTCAAAAATTTTCTGACGAAACCTCGGATTAAGATGCAAAGGCACATCGAGGAAAAATTTCTCAATCGAATATTTCGCAGTCTTATAATCTAAAAAGATTCGAATGCATTCATTAAAGGAACGATAATTCCTCAAACGCCAAACTGAGAATTACATGAATCGTTATAGAATGAAGTAGCCATCTAGGTCCAAGTTTACGTAGTGGGAGAGAGAGAAAAGAACTATTTTGTAAGGTGTCCTCGGCGGCTTACGTAGGTCCTCCAAGGAGTGCTTTGACTCCTAGAGACTTCCTTGACCGACTGAGAAGAGATTAGTGAGAGAAACTTTGCACTTTCAGGGACGCGCGAAGATTTATTTGCTTTCCTCCCATCTCTCTCTCTCTTTTTTTAGACGGTGTAATATCACACTCACACGAGAATTTTCTTATCGGTTGTTGATGGAAACTTTCGTTTTCTGCCTATTATCTAAGTCCTTCGCGGGTTTTTTATAGGGACATAGAGAAAGAGAGAAACTGATTCTATGTCTTCTATTTTGAAATTCCGCAGATTCGTATCCACGTGCGGCGAGATAGCGAGCGAAAACACTTGGGAAACTGAGTTTATTTTCCTTGAAATAGAGATTTAAATCGGATCATAGCAGAGGGAGGGATGAGGGGGGGATCTTCCATTTTGGCCTTAAACGTAATCTTTTTGTCATAGCTTGGATATTGAAAACATCTTTGTGAACTGATTGGCTTTTGTTAACTGATATACCTCGAGCGCTGCGATTTTTTTTTATTAAATCCTGTCATTGCGGGTCTCAGATTTCGAGGGGGGGGGCGGATTTTTTGGATGTTTCTCGTTTTTTCTTTCAAATTCTTAATATTTTTTATTACTCAATCAAAATTTAAGATGTTAAAAATATTTTTACCTTCTTAATTTCAGATTAAAAGGTACGCAATTCGCTCCCAAGTGCCACCGTTTTTCTTATAGGCGCGCGTTTTCGGTGTATTGGAGGGAAAATAAAAGACATAAGTAACCAAATTTTTCTCTGAAATAAGTAAATCCTTCGTAAACACTGTCAATGTCATTTTAGTGCATTCCAAATAGTTTTACTGATAGCAGCACAAACAAAAGAAACGTATTTCGGAAAAACATATATACACGTCCTGAGCACTTAATATACCGGCTGAACAAGACGGATACACACACTGGTCACCGTTAAGAGGTTAATTACCAACAGCAAAATTACTATCCAATTTCCTTTTACTTAATCGGCAACATTTAAGATTCTCCCCATCCAGTGCGAAAACTGTAAAATTAAATTTAAATGATAAATTATTAGTTAAAATTTTTTGTTGATTATTTTCTTAGTTTTAAATCAAATTATGAGGAATTTTAATGTATTTTAGGGCATTTTAGTTCTACAAAGAATCTAATAAGTAATTTTTTTTTCTGAACTTTGATTTGTTGCTATCCGGAACTTGTTAATAACGCATAAAATTGAAATACTCTCTCAAATTAATTTTTTATGGAATTTTAATTTAAAACTGAATATATATTTGTACAGAAATGAGTTTTTTAGCAATTTACTGTGAAATTACAGTTGTGTTCGTAAAAAAAATGTAATTTTCTTTAAAAATTTCCATCGACCGTAAAAATTTTACACATAAAAGTAAAGTTGCGAAGGTTTATTACTGTTTTCAAAAAATTATTATTTTATTTCATTCAGTCAAATATACTCCCAGTGAACTCATCTTCATTCTTCGAAGTTCATGAAAATAATTAGGAACTGAAAATAAAAACATATTCTAGTTTCCTATAAATCTTTCTCGATAAACAATCGAGAGGAAGAACAACAACTTTGATTATAGGGGGTGGTTGCCTTCAAGAGAAACAGATTTCAAATTCTGTGTACGAGGTAAGCAAATCCAGTAATTATCACCATTCACTTTTATTGTAATAAATTGAATCTATATTTACGAGTTTAAATTTAATCGAATTTTATTTAATTTCCCTGTTTTTGAACCCACCGTGTAGAGGAGCTAATACACGTTAAATTTGTCGAAGTTCGAAGCTCACCCTTTGGCGTGGTGCGGAATTTAACACGGGTGGGGGGGGGGAGACTCGCGTGTCTGTCTCGTTATTTGACCATGGTTCAAAATACGAGGTCTGTCGCCAAAAGCCATCGAGTGTGACGTTAATATTCACTCAACTCAACTCATTTATGAGTCTGCAGCAGATTGACTATGATTGCTGTCAAAACACATGACACATTTTTTGTTGTTAATTTCCATAAGATATTGAATATTTGAATCATATTCATGCAATGAATATGCTTATGACTTGAAATTTTCTTTTTAAAATTAAGAGTTTAACAAAACATAGAACGAGAGAGAGAATTATTAAACCGGAGACCCAAGTAGTAGACCAAATACTGTCTTAATCCATCACATCATTTTGTTTATTAATCTATTTTTTCTCTGAAGAAATTATAAAATACATATAATAACCACTAAAATAAAAATTAAAAAATTCTTAGAAATGCTATTGCTTACGATTTAGACCCCTCAAAGGAATTCGTCCCCCACAATTTCCTTTCATAACATGTTTTCCGTTTAATCTTCATCCCCTAAATTGAATTTCTAATGAAGCTTTTAAAGAGATTATATTGGCTTTATGTATTAAAATGACAGAATATGACATGTTATTCTAATGTCCACGATTATGAAACAAGCTCAAGATAAAGTATTCTGAACTGAATAATTACGAATGTCAAACAAGCTTTAAAAGACTACTACAGTTAATTTTCGTGATTATTTGGCATCGGGATTCTTTTAAAATATGAATTACTCAAGCGAATATTTGATAAAATTACATAATTTTCTTAACTAACTCAGAATGAAAAAGATAACATTATAATAGTATGTCTTGTAAATTTATTAATTAAATTTAACAAAGAATTAAAGGAACCAATACAAGAAACAAAAATAGTGTTTTGAAGGTTATCCTATTTTTACTCCTACTTAATTAGTTTATTAAATTATGTACGAAAATGGAGCTGTGGAGAAAATGACAACAAAATATATTTAAGAAAGTGTAATAATATTTTTACAGATAACATTTTATAAAAGTAAATTTTTTTACAAATTCACCGATAGAGAAATTACTTGTACTCTATTTTCACTTTCCAATAAAGGATTTTATAATATGCTTTATCTTTTTGTATGTGTTCGTCTGCATATGAAATATATGCTTTTCTGTTGGTAATTTATTCATTTACAATAATCGCAAATTTGTTAAAATGTATTGAAATATCATTAATATCCTCTATTGTCGAATTCTTAAGAATAAAAATATATTCATAAAAATTTAACTTTTAAATACAGTATAATTATGAAAAAAAATAAGAATTGTATCCAACTGAGAACCCCTCGGGGGCTCACCTTCTTTAGGTGAGTACGGGTGTCACAATCCCGAGGTGCCCTAGTGATCTTTTCCTTTTCCCAAGGGATTTACTGTCTTTGGTAAACACGGGCTTCACGAACCCGGGGTACCCTGGTGATCCTTCTCTATTTTCGACCCTCTTACTTGTCATTCAATTTCCTCTTTTTTCCTTTCCTGTCTAGACCATAGATATGTGTTTTATAAATGTACTTAGATACACTTATTTAAATTTTATATTTATTTAGAAAACTTATAGTTTATTATTAACATATTTTGGTTTACATTTTGTATTGCATTAATTCAGTTTCCTTAAATATTTTGATGCTTTGTTTTTTCACTAACACCGTTGGTTTGCCTACCCGCATGTTTGCCGTGTGTGGTATCCCGTAAGGAGGACAATGGTGTCCTGGGGATACCTTTGCGTTCTTTTTGGTCCACGCTTCGCTGTGGACGGGAGACAGGAGTGAGCCCGCTCCTGTAAATCGGCTGGTGATACCTCTCTTCAGTGTCCCCGGAGCGACCATGCTTTTTGGTTAGTGCTACAGATAAGGGGTGGCGGGTTTACCCGTCAGATCCTCGCCCTGATGCTGTAGCACTGTATTCTGTGTGTTCTCCAGGTAAGCGCCGTGCCTGGTTTTTGCCTGATAACAGGTACACTGCTTCCCTTGTTGGATTCCGTAGTAGGTGGAGGCACACAAGGATCAAGTTTCTTTCGCGCATATGGATCTAAGCTAGTAGTGCCCAGGTAAAGGCCTTGTTTTATCCAATTTAAATATTGATAATATTTCTAGAAATTTCAAATTCTTACTTATTTCTGTACAAAGCAGCGAGATGTCAAATGAATCGCCATTTTCTATACACAAAGCCCTCATCGGAATAGGTGGTGAACCGAAATCAGAAACGATTGCGTTCCGGAGATCTACATATTGAAACAAACACCGCTATACAAAGTCTTGCGAAATCGTTTTTAAATTCCCCTGTGACGATAAGTCCCCATAAAACCCTTAATTCCTGCCGTGGTGTTATTTACGAACCTGACTTGTTGACCACCCCTGAAGCGGAAATCCTCGAGGGGTTTTCCAACCAGGGTGTGATACAGTTCAGAATAATCACAATAAAAAAAGATGCTTCTGTTATTCCTACTAAACACTTAATCTCAACTTCCAATAGCCCGAAACTTCCGACTACAATAAAAGCAGGATACCTCAACTGTAAAATACGCCCTTACGTACCGAATCCTCTGCGCTGCTTTAATGCCAGAGGTTCGGACATTCGCAAACTTCCTGCCGTGGACAACTTACTTGCTCTATCTATATATTGTAATGTCCTAGCGTTTTCAAATGAAGAACATCAATGATGTTTAATGGTTTATTTACACTTAGGACACTCACACAAAAAAGTTACACTTTTTACACGTTTAAATATTGAGCCCGTTGACATTTTTAGAGAGGAAGAATAAGAGAAATGGGCCTGGGTGGCCTCCAACACATCTGCCTACGGCAGATACAAAACTTTCACGCAAAGCTCTCTGGTAGAGCTCACAGATTTCTCTTGGAGAGACAATCACTGATTTATTCTTCATAAAACTCACTGGTGGAGTTTATCACATTCTCTCGTTGCGAGACAATTATCTGAATCCAAATCTCCACACTAAGCTCACGGGTGGAGCTAGAAAAAAAAACGACGACCTCTCTCTTCGAGAGGTAAACACCGAACTCCCTGGCGTGCCACTTGCACAGGCGCAGTACCTCTGATCAGTCCGCGTTGCCACCTTGAGTTCCAGAATGGGTCTAGAGTTCGTTACAATATATAAAGGAAAAAAGCGACTCACTCACTGACTGACTGACTAATCACGATATCTCCGGAAATATTCAACCTACAGACTTGAAATTTGGTAGACAAGTTCCTTTCATGAAGTAGAGATACGCTAACAACGGATTTTGAGAAATTCGAACAGCAAGGGGCGTTACGGGGGGTTAAGAGGCGTTATAAATAATTGTTTCCATTTTTAAACTACTCGACGTACAATCTTGAAATTAGGTAAACAGATTCCTTTTATAGAGTAAAGATCCCCTACAAATTGAGTTCGGTAAAAATTGACCCCCAAGGGGCGTTGTGGGGGCTTAGGGGCCGTTATAGATAATTATTTCCATTTTTAAGCTATGAGACGCAAAGACTTTATATTTGATAAAAACATTCCTTTCATAGAGTAGATATCAGCTACAAGATGGGTTTTGGGAAAATAGTCTCCCAAGTAGCGTTGCGGGAGATTAAGGGGCGTGATAGATAAATATTTTCATTTTTGAACTTCTTGACCTGCCAGCTTGAAAATTGGTAGGCATGTTTCTTTCATGGAGTAAATATCCGTTACAAAATGGGTTTGGGGAAAATTGACCCCAAGGGGTGTTGCGGGGTGGGGGGTTAATGGGAGATATAAATAATTATTCCAATTTTTAAACTATAAGACGTACAGTCTTGAAATTTGGTAAGCGGATTCCTCTTATAAGGTAGATATAAGCTACAAAATGGGTTTCGTGAAAATCGAAACCTAAGTGGCATTGCGGGGCTTAAGGGGCGTTATAGATAATTATTTCCCTTTTTAAACTACTGGTCGTATAGTCTTGAAATATAATAATCAGAAGCCTTTCATGGATTAAAGATCCATCTTTTGTGAAAATCGACCCCTAGATAGCGTTGCGGGGACTCAAGGGGCGTTATAGGTAATTTTTTTCCAATTTTTATTTATTAGACGCAAAGTCTTCAAATTTGATAAGCAGATTCCTTTCATAGAGTACAGTTCCCCTACAAAGTGGGTTTTGTGAAAACAGATCCCCAAGTGGCGTTGTGGGGGCTTAAAGGGCGTTAAAGATAATTATCCCCATTTTTAAAGTATTAAACGTACAGTCTTGAAATTTGATAAGCAGATTTCTTTCGTAGAGTAGGAATTTGAAGGAAATCATCTCTTGGGGGAGCAAGCGGTTACTGGGGCGTATTGACAAAAAAAAATCCTTTTTGCGAACTACAAGGACTATAATAATGGAATTTTGTTTGCAATTTTTATTTGTTGAATTGAAATCCGCTAAGAATGGTTATTTTAGAAAACGACTCTCAACGGGATTACAGGGGGGGATAGTAAAAATTTCTTTTTTCCCCCTGTTAGATTTAGACTTGAAATTTGGTTTGCATGTTCATTTTCCAGAGTAGAGATCCACCGAAAATTGGTTTTTTGCGGGAATCCACTTGGTTATAGGGTTACTACGAAAGCGCAAACATCATTCTATACTTCAATTTTAGAAAATACAAATTAGAGAAGTTCTGCCCTTTCTTTTTTTATCAAGAGACAACAAGTATATTTTTAATACAATCGAATTCTTAATGGTACGACTTAGATATAAACAATTTATATCTTTATATATAAAGGAGAAAAGCGACTCACTGACTGACTAATCACGATATCTCCGGAACTATTCAACTTACAGACTTGAAATTTGGTAGATATGTTCCTTTCATAGAGTAGGGATCCGCTAAGAACGGATTTTGCGAAATTCGAACCTCAAGGGGCGTTACGGGGGGTTGAGGGGCGTTATAAGTAATTGTTTCCATTTTTAAACTATTCAACGTACAATCTTGAAATTGGGTAAGCATATTCCTTTTATAGAGTAGAGATCCGCTACAAAATGAGTTTGGTGAAAATCAACCCCCAAGTGACATTGCGGGGGCTTAGGGGCGTTATAGATAATTATTTGCATCTTTAAACTATTAGACGCACAGTCTTTAAATTTGATAAATAGATTCCTTTCATAGAGTAGAGATCAGATACAAGATGGTTTTGGGGAAAATAACCCCCAAGTGGCGTTGCGGGGGGGGGGGGAGTTGAGGGGCGTAATAGATAAATATTTTCGTTTTTAAACTACTTGACCAACCTGCTTGAAAATTCTTAGACATGTTTCTTTCATGGAGTAAATATCCACAACAAAATGGTTTTGGAGGAAAATGACCCACAAGGGGTGTTGCGGGGGGTTAAGGGGAGATATAAATAATTATTCCGATATTTAAACTATTAGTTGCACAGTCTTGAAATTTGGCAAGCAGATTCCTCTCATAGAATAGAGATACGCCACAAAATGCGTTTCGTGAAAATAGACCCCCAAGTGGCGTTACGGGGCTCAAGGAGCGTTATAGATAGTTAATTCCATTTTTAAACTACTGGAAGTACATTCTTGAAATAGATAAGCAGAATCCTTTCATGGAATAAAGATGCTCTATGTAATGTGTTTTGTGAAAATCGTATATTTTTCAATACAATCGAATTCTTAATGCAGGACTTAAATATCAATAATTTATTCATATATATAACCAGCAAAAATTTATAAAACGTCATGAAATACCCAGCAAAGCGGGCGGGTAACAGCTAGTATTTATATATATAAAGGAGAAAAGCGACTCACTGACTGACTGACTGACTAATCACGATATCTCTGGAACTATTCAACCTACAGACTTGAAATTTGGTAGACATGTTCCTTTCATAGAGTAGACATCAGCTAAGACCGGATTTTCCAAAATTCGAAACGTAAGGGGCGTTATAAATAATTGTTTCCATGTTTAAACAACTCAATGTACAATTTTGCAATTGGGTAAGAAGATTCCTTTCATATAGTAGAGATCCGTTACAAAATAAGTTTGGTGAAAATCGAACCCCAAGTGGTGTTGCAGGGGCTTAGGGGGCGTTATAGATAATTATTTCCATTTTTAAACTATCTGACGCACTGTCTTTAAATTTGATAAATAGATTCCTTTCGTAGAATAATTATCAGTTACAAAACGGTTTTTGTGAAAACACACCTCTAAGTGGCGTTGCGGGGGATTAAGAGGCGTAATAGATAAATATTTTCGTTTTTAAACTACTCGACCTACCTGCTTGAAAATTGGTAAGAATGTTTCTTTCATAGAGTAAATATTCGTTACAAAATGGGTTTTGGGAAAATTGACCCCCAAGGGGTGTTGCGAGGGCGGGGGATTTAAGGGGCGTTATAAATTACGATTTTTAAGTTATTAGACGTACAGTCTTGAAACTTAGTAAGCGGATTCCTCTCATAGGGTAGAAACACGCTACAAAATGGGTTTCGTGAAAATTGCCCACAAGTGTCATTGCGAGACTTAAGGGGCGTTATAGATACTTATTTCCATTTTTAAACTATTAGACGCGCAGTCTTTATATTTAATAAATAGATTTCATTCATAGAGTAGAGATCAGCTATAAGAAGGTTTTGTGAAAACAGACCTCTAAGTGGCGTTGCGGGGGATTAAGTGGCGTAATAGATAAATATTTTCGTTTTTAAACTACTTGACCTACCTGCTTGAAAATTGGTAGGAATGTTTCTTTCATGGAGTAAATATCCGCTACAAAACGGGTTTGGAGAAAATTGACCCCCAAGGGGTGTTGCGGGGGGTTAAGGGCAGATATAAATATTTATTTCTTTTTTAAACTATTAGACTCCTAGTCTTGAAATTTGGTAAGCAGATTCCTCTCGTAGGATAGAGATATACTACAAAATGTGTTTTGTGAAAATCGACCCCTAGGTGGCGTTGCGGGGGTTCAAAGGGCGTTATTGATAATTTTTTTTGGCATTTTTAATTTATTGGCGCACAGTTTTCAAATTTTGCTAAGCAGATTCCTTTCATGGAGTTCCATTCCCCTACAAAATGGGTTTTGTGAAAACAGACCCAGAAGTGGCGTTGCGGGGGCTCAAGTGGCGTTATAGATAATTATCCCCATTTTTAAACTATTAGGCGTACAGTCTTGAAATTTGATAAGCAGATTCCTTTCGTAAAGTAGAGAACCGCTACAAAATGGGTTTCTCGAATATCAACTACCAAGTTTAATTTCGGGAGATTAAGAGGCGTAATCGATAAATATTTCCATTTTTAAACTATTTGATTATCCTGCTTGAACAGTGGTAGGCATGTTCCTTTCATGGAATAGAGTTCCTCTAACAAAGAGTAAAACGAAATTTGACCCTAAGGATAGTTGCGAGGGGTCAAGAGGAGTTACAGAAAAAAATTCCTGTTTTTAATTGTTAGACCCAAATATTTGAAATTTGTTAAGCATGTTTCTTTTGTTGAATAGGGATTCACTAAGAATGTATTTTAAGAAATCAAGTTCTGGGGGGCGTGCAGGGGGTTATTGGGATGTATTGACCAAAAAAATTCCTTTTTTCGAGCTACAAGGACTATAATAATGAAATTTGGTTTGCATTTTTCTTTTGTTGAATTGAAATCCGCTAAGAGCGGTTATTTTGGAAAACGGCTCTCAACGGGATTACGGGGATATTGATAGTAAAACTTTTGTTGTTTTTTTTTGTTAGATTTAGACTTGAAATTCGGCTTGCATGTTCAATTTACGGAGTAGAGATCCACCGAAATTTGGTTTTGCGAGAGTCCACTTGGTTTTTGGGTTACGAAAGAGCAAACATCATTCTATACTTCAATTTTAGAGATTTTTAGAAAATACAAATTAGATGAGTTCTGCCCTTTTTTTTTTTATCAACAGGCGACAGTTAAAGGTGTAAGCATATTCTTCAATACAATCGAATTCTTAATGCAGGACTTAGATATCAATAATTTATACATATATATAAACAGTAAAAATTTATAAAACATCATGAAATACCCAGCGAAGCAGGCGGGTAACGGCTAGTATATATATATATATATGTGTATCTGTTGGACATGCTTTCACAGATTGCATTCTAGCGCCTAAATGTATTAACTGCTCTCAACCTCATTCCGCCGATTCAAAACTGTGCCCAAAGTGGGAAAATGAAAAACAAATTCAAGAAATCAAAACAAACGAAATTATATCGTATTTAGAAGTTCGAAATTTAATAGTGCCACAGTTAGTCAAAACCTATGCCCATGCTGCAAAACCCTCAACTTTAAATAATTTCACCCAAAAACACATGAAAATATTACCAAAATAGTTTGCGCATTTATTGAGATTGCCCTACAACCAATAATATCCGTTCCGAAGCCAAATATATATCTCCCTGCAGTAACTAAATCCTCTATATTAACTCAGGCACGACCTATCTACTATCCTTACCATCCACATCTTCTGTTACTATTACAACATCATCAGATTCTCAGTCGCCTATTCCTCTGTTTACACTGCAACCTCCGTGTCCAATATTCTTCTGCATTCTGTTGCATTATCCCCATCAAACCAAGTTCTCTTCTACATGCCCTATGTTTACAACCTTGCCCACTGTGATAGGTCCTCTCTACCTCCCCATCCGACCATCTACAATTACATCTTCAGTACCCCAGAATTCAAAAACTCGTAAACAAAAAGCGTCCTCCTAAAAATCCTGTAAAATCAAAAATAGAATTAAATGTCTTCACATAAACCAAGAAAATTAGCACCGGTAGAATATACAACATATGAGGAAGACATGATTACGTACGACGGGAGGAGAGAAGATGAATTTGAATCGAATCCTGATTTTTTGTTGTAAAAGATGGGAAAACTTATTATAAGGGTTTGTTACTTTTGACACCGACAAGACATAGAAAATAACTTTTTTTCTCAATAATACTTATCAAACTTGGTGGTAGGGATTTCCCCACCAATCTTAATTTGTTTCTGAATTTACTGAAATTGACTTTTATCGAGATTTTTGAGCTTGAGATTTTACCTTTTTGTCAAATTTTTACCTTTAATCAAATTTTTTTAATGATTTTATACTTTTAACGAATGTTAAGCGAAGTTTGGCCAAAGTTGGCTCTCGCGCCAATAACCCCAACATTCACTCACTCAAAATGAGAAAAAAAATAAGATGTTTGTATTCAAGCCGCACTCTCACGCTTCACTGGGTATTTTATGATGTTGTAATGTAGGATTATATATTGTTTATGAATTATATATAAGTCCTAGTATTAAGAATTCGATTCTATTGAAAAACATTCTTATAGCTCTCGCCTCTTTATTTAAAAAGGACAGGTATTCCAAATAATTTACTCATCTCAAATTGATTTCTGATTCTCTTAGCGGATCCCTAATGAAAAGACTATTAGACCTACAGGGTTGAAATTTGACAAGCACGTCAGTTCAATAGTTCGAAAACGGAAATTGTTTTCTATCTCTGCCACTCTCCATCTCTCTCTTGCGAATCTATTTACGCAAAATTCATTCTTAGCGGATCTCTACTTAACTAAAGAAACATTGTTGCCAAATTTTAAATATGTAGGTTTTATAGTTATGGATATCTCACGATGAGTGAGTGAATGACTCGCTTTTCTAATATATTTACACTGGAGGGCAAAACTTAGGCAACAAGTGGGGTTTTTTTTGCCATAACTCTACGAGAAATTATCAGAGATATGGAATTCAGAAATAGACAGCATTTTGCAAAACGATGACGAAAGCATAGTTGTGCAAAAACAAATGCAATGCATGTAGTATGAAATAAAACAAAAGAAGGCTTTATTGAATTCATAGTATTGTTACACATGATTGTCTGTCCAAGAGGAAAAACAACAAGCAGATGTTCTTTAGTATGGGATATGCTCTCTCCTTGCCGCAATGGTTGTGTTTTGTATCGTCTCTCCATACTTGTCCAACACTTCTAGAGGAAAGAGTTATAAGTCTGCTCTCAGTGCCGCCTAGAGGTGTGGGAGGAAGTGAATGATGACTAGCCATAATTTTTATCCAATCTATTTATTAAACACACAAATTATCAACCGACAGAATTCTAATAATTTGAACTGGAAGAGATGTTCTTTTTTAAGAGCAATAGAAGATTAAACAACGAGAGACGCGAGTTATGAGAATATTTCTTAGATATAGATCAGGGGTCGGCAACCTATGGCACGCGTGCCAAATGTGGCACGCGGTACAATTTTCAGTGGCACTCTGCACTACTCTACAAATTTGTCAATTGTTGAGTGGATGGTTGGATGCTGGATAAATTTGTAATGGACATTATTTGAAAAACATCTTCAGAATTATGAACATTTACAAAATTACGAAAAAATCTGAAACAAAACTCTCGAGATAAACTTACAGTTATTTTGTAGATTATTGAGTGTCATAGCTGGAGAGATTTAATTGTTCAAAGACAGAAAATATTGCATGTGTTTTGCTTTCTGCTTTCTGTTTTTGGTTCCCCATATCAAATTGAAAAATTTTTGTTCACTTGAAAAATATTTCGAGACCGCAAAGAAATTGCTTAACAACTGCATGCTCAGAATCGTGTCAAATTGAAAGTCACACATTATGCCCCTGATTTTGCGATAGGAAAGTTGAGCGGTGCAAGCACTAAGTTCGCATTAAAATTTTTATTTAACTCTAATGAAGGGGAATACTTATGTTTTATTTTGCCTATTTCTCAATTGAATAAATATGTCTAAAAATGCATAATGTATGTACAATTTTAATTTTTTGTTGTTGAAAAAATAGATATATTTTAAGTCGATTATTTTTATGTTAAAAATATCTTTATATGAAACAAAATTGATAGAAAAAAATTTAAATATCTAAATTATTGATCTTTTTTACTATATTATATATCATATTATCTTTATTATTATATTATATATCATGCATTATCACGGGAATCGAATTTTTTCAAAAATGTCCTACTGTGTGGCACGCTGAATCATATTGGTAGATTGGTTTGGCACGCCACAGCTAAAACGTTGCCGACCCCTGTTATAGATCTTCCTGTTTTAGGATCAATCCACTTCTAAAAATATATGAGTTATAATTTAACTATGGGGACCAATCGTCACTTTAATATCTTCAACAATCTAATCTCTGAAACGTACAAAATGTAGTAATCAGTAGCAATCTCTCCTCTTAGTCAGATTCTCTATACCTCAATCTCCATTTAAGTCCTTCTATCTATCTCTAGCTTGAAAACCTAGACTAATATATCTTATGTTCTTGTAATTAAAGTTTGAATATATATCTCCAGCCTGACTTTGTGTTTTCGTTTCCAATACACCACAGCATGTTCATTGTACGCCATAACCCCTTTTTTGCAATTCCATGGCTATCTGCTTAAAATTTACATAGTTGCTTAAGTTTTTCACACCAGTTTATATATAAATATGGAATATGTAAGCAAATTTAACATTATGATAAGGGGGAAAAGGATATGCTATTTATCGATACACTTATTAAAACCTTACGCTTTAAATGTGAACACTAGCATTATATTTTGATTTCCTTAACTTGTCAATAGTGATGCATTATAATAGCGGCTTTGAGTTGTGCTTTTTTAAAGTGACTGAATGAAAGGTTTCAAGTAGTGCTTTTCAAACTTTCAATGTTTTCCACCCAATTTTCAGTTATAATTTTCTTCACGTCCCCCAAATCAATAACAATGTATTGAGTGCAAGAATCATGTACTTCGACTCGGTTAAGTTACAATATGACTTTAATATAAACCGTACAATTTATCAAGATAAGTTTTAAATTTCATATATGACAAGCCCATGGGAATCGCTTGTAATTATTATACTTTTTTAAAAAATTTAGCATTGATAAATTAATTATCAAATGGCATGGTGCAGTTCTGACACACTTATAAGTATATCTGTGTAAATGTGCATTTTTTTAAGTCTCAGAATGTATTTTGTTTTCCTTCATTTCTCAGTAAATTAATAATTATTTTAAATCTTTTATTTCCGACTTTTCGATGGGTTGGTTGCCCCTACGTAGGTTATCACGCCCCTCCCCCTAGGGGGCCCGCCCCATAGTTTGAGAAACGCTGGTATAAAGACAAAAATAACTGTTTGCACACAAAAAAATGGATTTAAAGGGAAAAATTACTAATTACATTAAAGATAGATTTATTGGGGAGTGAGTGAACATTGACGTCGCACAGATTAGCAACACGAGGGCTTTTGGCGACGGTCCGCGTAATTTTGAACCATGGTCAAGAGACGTGGACGACACCTGAGCTGGTGTAACCCTCTCTCCTACCTAATACAACACACCAACGGGAGGACGTTTGAGCTCTCGACAGATTTAACGTGCATCGCACCCCTACACGGTGGGTCTTTAGTGGTACTGGGATCGAACTCATGACACGCTAGCCATGATCCGTTGCCTTGACCACTCGGCTACCACAACCAGATTTATTGGGGGAAAGTAATGCTTGCATTAATCTTTAACAGAGTTTTATATATAAAGAGGTTTTATCAGAATTTCAAAAGTTTTAATTTGTTTTGTAAAATTGAACTTAAAATAATACAATTTTTTAAAACTGTTCGTTTTTACCATAAGATTCCCAAAATGTCTAGTATAACAGCAGAAAGCTTACAACGGTGCCGATAAAAAGAATTAAGATTTCCTTAATGAACTGGACTCCTTTTTTTATCGCACTTTTAAACTTAAGGTTTCGATTCCATGTTTGAAAGTCATTTTAACCTCTTGAAAATACAATTCTACTTTAGGAAATAAACAAACTATAAATTAATTTTATTTACCTGCATATTAATTAGTTTTATATAAAAAAAATTCGACAGTAATATTAAGTTGTATATGAGAAATTGAAAATATGGAAGCGAAAAACATGAGTATGGGGGTGTATTTTCAAGAGTTAAAGAGGAATTATAATTAAAGGGACAGAGAGAGAGAGAGAGATTTAACCAAATATATGAAATAATGTTTTATTGAAAAATTATTATAATTCATTATACCATCTATTAAAAAATTAGTTTTAAACTGTGACTATTTTCTCTCATGCAAAATCATTTAAAGTTTTTTTAAGTTCAGGTCCTATCTACTTCTCAATGGACCTTTCTTTTGGTAACATACATTTCTTATCAAAATTGTTATTCAAATTATATACTTTGTGTTTCTAATTTTTCTTCAAGTGAAAATATTTTTAAATTTTTTTTTACTTCATAAAGAAGGCAACTGAATATAGTTTTAAATATAAATATATAAATTAAACATAAATATATAAATTTATTATTATTAATATGTAAATTTATTACTTAAATTTATTATTTATTAAAACGTTTATTACTTAAATTATTAATTTATATACTATTTATATTTAAATGCTAATGCAGAAAATTTTGTACATATAATTTATTAAAAGAATTTTATGTTTATAATTTATCAAATGAATTTATACATATACATGAATTACTTTACATAGATTATTTTAGAAATCTAATTCAAAATATTTCAAAACGGAAAAATACTCAAAGCATTAATTTTTTTTTCAAAAATAAATTACCCTACAGGAATGTTTTCACGTTAAAACTTTTATTACTTCTCTTTTAATGATTCCATTTAAATTCCTTTGTGTCAAACTATTTATTTTAAACATAGACATAAACAGAAATTTTATTACGCACTTAAAATACCAGGGTAACGTATAAATCCGTCAATGGATCACTTTTGAGAAAAAATAGTTGTAGAAATATCTTTGGTGGATTAATTTTATATTTTTTTATAAATCAATTGGTTGTTATAATTATAATGTATTCATATAAATAAATCGCTTGCTATATTAATATCTAACTGATAACTGATTTTTAAAATAGAATTTGTGAATAATGATAGTTCCATAGTTCGAGTTTTGTGTTTTTAAGTTAGTAACTATGGTTTTCTAATCTTCCTTTTGTGTTGTTTGTGTAATAAAATATACGTTGGAAATAAAGTTGGACATTGTGACATTTTTAGAAGTTCATGGAGTATTGAGTGGATATTTTTAATATCACAAAAACTCTATTATTTAAAAAAAATTAATGGATTAGAAAACTTTTTGTAAAAGCATTATTTTTGTCATAAGAAATAAAAAGAGCATTTTAAATGTTTGTAAAGAAACGGGGAAAAAAGAAATTATACCTCAAAAACTATGCTTATTATTCAAAATATGTATTGCACGTTTTATACATGTATACAGGGCCGCCGCGTGGGTATTAGGCGCCCTTGTTCAAGTTGAAATGTGGCGCCCCTTTATGGGGTTCTGTTGCACTCTTATAAAGTGCTACAAATAAAATAAGAAATACTCATTTATATAGTATTCGAAATTTGACTTTCGAACAGAAAAGCTTTAAAATTATATTAAAACACGTTTGTCTTATTGTTTTTTTTTTACTATCTCATAAATTTTAAAAACAAAACAAAGCAAAAATGATATAAAATTTTTAAAGTAAAATATAAAAATTAGAAAATATATTCAAATATTTATTCTCCTAGCTTTAGCAGCTACAAATGCTCGTATCAATTCCTTTATATTTAATTTATCCAAAATTTCGCTCGCTATAGATATAATTGACAAGTCCAATAATCTCTCCTGCGCAGTAGCAGATCGCATGTAGTTTTTTATAATTTTAAGTTTGGAAAAACTTCGTGTTCTCCAGAAGCCACCAAAACTGGCAGGGTTAAAGAAATCCGTAAAGCTAGGGCAATATTTGGAAATGTATGAATAAGATTGTTTTCTTAAATATAATTTAAAACATCAATAGGTGACATATCCTCTTTGGTAAAACATCGGAAATATTTTATTTCTTCAAACAAATTTAATCCATCTATGTCCTTTTCATTAATATTTTTAGTATCCGTTAATTTTCGCTCTAATTCTTCACAATGTTTTAAAAGTTCATTGTCACTCCAGTTTTTTAAATTAGGTATATAGTGTACTTACTACCTTGAAGTAATTGTAATGTTCTTTTAATTGACTGAAACTTTCTGGAATTGAAGAAATAGTAGTGTCTAATATTATATTGTAAAATTCAACCTTAAACTTTTGTCTTGGATTGTTGATTGGTTCTTCGGTTTGTTCATCTCTAAACAGTTTCTTTTTAAAACTGTTTCGACTTCGTGGAAAATCAGTATCCACCTCCAAATCATCAGAAACGATACTTTCATTGGCAATTGCATGTTCATACGCTTCATCCGATCTACGATTATCTGAAGTAAATTTCAAATGCTTTACGATATGAGTTGGGCATTCCAGAGTAATATATTTCTCAAAAAGTAAGAATAATTTTAACACAAATGTGCGTATTTCAGTAACCAAATGTTCAGTGAATAATCTGGTTACGATAAATTTGAATTTTTAAATCTTTGTATGATAAAGACATAAACAATATTATATTCAGAATATGATGAATTGTGCAAATATAAATCACATCACAAATGTTGTACAAAAAGGTAAATGAAATTTTCAACAAAGAATAATTCTACAAAATTAAGGCAAAAAATTTCATATTAACCAGCCTTTCTATCATTTACACATATTTTAAACATTAATTTACAATCAACTTTTGTTTACTTGTTTATTATGAAAGCAAATCTTTCTGTTTCTGAAAGCTAGTTTTTCTGTAGTATCATTTGAATCAAGAATATTTTACCGCATTTATTTTTATAAAGAAAAATTCAGAGAATTTATAAAGTAAAATGAATTCTAGACTGGGGATCGGTATACTTTCAAGGAAGAATCAGTTGTTAGGGTAACAAGATATCGAAAGTATCAGACACCTACTTAATATGAGCTTCCAGGAAAAAGGTCCCCCATCCCAGCAACAGTCGCGTTAAGACTGTCATGCTCCAATTAATATTTTTTATATTATTTAAATCAAGTTTTACACAACAGGAATTAACATTTTCCATTCCTTCAAAAATGAAGAAATATTATAGATATTTTTTATTTATTTTTATTTCTATAGCTCAATGCAATTGCGATCAGCGTCAAAATATCAATGCTAGGAATTAAACTTTGAAGCATGAAAAAACTTCAATACCAGTACTACCTTAAGTACTACTATTTGGAATTTCATGTTTACACTAATAATTAAGCTTTATAAAACTGTTCTTGCATAGTAAAGTGTGTTTTTGGAAGACGTATTCAAGCAAAGAAAACAAATATTGATGCATATTAATCAACATAAATGTACTATAAAAGTCCATTGAAATATATGTATAAATATAGACGAAAATCTTAAAATTAGCTGATGTAACACGGAAAATTTACAAAATAAATTTTTTTTAATTAGATTTCATTAAGCTGGACATTACTTTTTTTGCCTCCTTTGTAAAGGAAAGCAAATAATAAATGTATGTTTTGAATAATAGGATAAAAATGTTAATGATAAAATTATTATTTTAATATGATAAAAATGTTTGTACAATTTTTTACTTAAGGGAAAATACAAAACAAATCAAAGTAAATTCATAATTACCGATTGCAGTTATAAAGGAATGAAGTAAAATTGAAGAAATTACTGATTTAAAATTGCGTCAACTCTCCCTCTTTGAAAAAAAGTGATTTCCTGAAGGCAGTGGTGTAGCTAGGTATTTAAAGGCCCTGGTGCAAAAAAAAAATAAATAAATAAATGTGAGGGCTTTTACTTGGTTGAATTTTCTCTAGTAAAAAAGTAAAAATATGGGAATATTTTAAATATACACAAAGCTACAATTTTTACTTACTGTCTTCTCTTTCTTGGCGTTGTTTGCGCTTAAACGCACCCCGCTTGGTTTTTTTAAATCTATATTTTTAGTTTTATAATTTATCTAATACTATTTGTATGTGCTCGAGTATTTACTGACGTTAAAAGGAAGCAGAAACGAAATGCTACGCTATAAAATGGTTGGAGAATCCCTAGCTATTAATTTATTCGGGAGGATCGAACTCACATCCAACAGAGGGCTTAGAGCTACAAAATAGCCCACCGAGATAGACAGGAAATGATACAAAAAATATGCATGAACAAGAAAATTTAATACAATATTATTATAATTATTTATATAAAAAAACATATCTGCAAAAGAGCAGAGGAGGGGGGGGGGATAACATTACATCAGTAAAATTACATCATACGAGAAGATTGCGAAATATTGAAACAGGAAACTAGCTTATTATGAATCATATTGTTATTAAAAATAGAATGTAACTAGGAAGAATTGCTTCTTGTGTAGGTTTTTTAAGATGCAATAATATGTATGGTAAGAGTTTTCATGGAACTTGAAGTTTATTTTCAAATAACAGTCTGTAAAAAAAAATGAAAATATTGAAAATAACAAGAACTTTTCAATAAGTAAAGTTCGCAACACTGAACAAACAACGAAAAGAATTTAGGTGAAATCCCTACAAATTCGAAATTACTTTCAACTGAATTGCGACGATTACACAGTTATGTGTTGCAACCTTTTATATTCTATCTTAAATTTGGAAGAAATCGTAAATTCGGCTGCCCTTGTGTATAGATATCCTGCTTAGAATCTAAAGAAATTCATGATGCCAAAAAGAGTGACGTAGATCACATAAAGTAGTGTTTCTAAACTTTCAATATTTGCGACCCAGTTTTCAGTCATAATTTTCATCGCGCCCCACTTCTTACAATAACAATGCACTGAATGAAATTATAATGTACTTTGATGATAAAACTACGATGCAATACAACTTTAATTATAAACGCACTAATTAAATAAATATTAAGTTTTGTAAATAAATTTTGTATATGACAAGCCCAAGAGAGTCACTAGTAATTACTGAACTTGTTTTTAATTGAATATTGATAAATTATTTATCAAATACTTTGCGCAGAACTGATACATTTATAAGTAGTGCGTATTATATCAGTTTGAATGTGTATTTCACTTTTTATTATATAAGAATATATTTTGCTTTATAATTATTTTAAATTTCAAATTATTTCATTAAATTGATAATTATTTCAAATATTTTATTTTCGATTTTTTGTAATATGCTCGCGCTTCCCCCCTTCCCCTTCAAGTAGGGTTATTAAGCCCTCCTTAGGGGCGCGCCCCATAGTTTGAGAAACGCTGTGGTAAAGATTTTATTTCGAGATTTGAGAACAATTTAATAACAGGTATACATGACACAAAATATGATTTGGGGAAGAAAAGCCAAGCGATTTACATAATAATTTGGCCAATAGTGAAACGAAGATTTGATAATTTAGATATAAAAATGAAAGAGAATAATTGGCTTTTTAATAAACGATGGGCAGCTGCACGTTCTCTGTAATTTTAATTTTTTTCTTTTTTTTCACCCTTTAATTTTTTACGCCTCCAAATCTTTTTCGTCCTAGGCATGTGCTTAAGCAGAAAAGCAGGCTTGGTAGCTGGGGGTACGTTACGCCACTGGACAACGGTCATCACATCACTTTTGCCAATTGACATGCAGTTTGAAATTAACTGTTTTTCGAAGGGAATGTACGGGAATAATATTTGACGATATTAAAATTATCCGGATCATGATCTTATTAAGACAGAGTCGAGAACGCGAAATGAGGCCCCCACTGAGAGCGAGGTCCTGGATCCGGGCCTAGTTGGCCCATGCCTTGAAACGTCCCTAACTACAATACAATACGACTTTAATTATAAATCGCACAATTTATCAAGATAAATATTTTGTATATGACAAGACCGGGGAGTCACTAGAAAAAACTTGTTTTTAATTGAATATTGATAACTTAATTATCAAATACTTTGTGCAGTACTGATACATTATAAGTGTTGAGTATTATATCAGTGGGAATTTGTATTTTATTTTTTATTACATAAGAATGTATTTTACTTTGTAATTATTTTAAATTGTAAATTATTTAATCAAATTGAGATAATTATTTTCAATATTTTGTTTTTGATTTTTCGCGATACGTTCGCGCTTCCAAGTATTAGCTATCACGCCCTCCTGGAGGGCGCACCCCACAGTTTAAGAAACGCTGCAATAAAGATTTTATTTCGAGTTTTGAGAACAGTTTAATAACAGGATACATGAAGCAAAATATGATTCGGAGAAGAAAAATCAAGCGATTTACTTAATTTTAAAAATGTACATATTTTATCATTGCAAACAAAACAAATACGTTGAACCACAACATCTTCTCAGCATATAATGAATAAAAATTTATGCCGATACAAATTATTCCCAATTCCTGTTGTTACATGTAACAAATTCTTATATTTTGAACACATTCAGAAAAAATGCGCGAACTCCACACGGAACGTGTTTTTATTGTTGGTATCGGAAATCAAATTTTGTTTTACACAGACGAAAAAAATCCGCAGAAACGAAAACAAAATTAAATTAAAATATAAAATTCAAAAAAATAAAATCTTATTTTATTGCTAAAAAAAATATAAAACATGCAAAATTGCAAGTTTTTTTTTTACAACTTTTATGTAAGTAACATTAAATTAAAAAAAACTATAAGTACTATAAATTTTGGCGCCCCCTGCTCCAGGCGCCCTTGTGCGGTGAACAATTTTGCCACCCCCACGCGGCGGCCCTGCATGTATATGATGTATTGATAAACGATACATGAATACGTATCGGAAAGAATTTAACCGGAACTCATCAGTCTCCTTTCAATTTCCGGACAGCTTCTTGCCAACACAAAAATAACTTTTTATTCCTTAAATTAGATTCATCTAGACGAAAGTGATTTCAATGCACTAAATTCAAAGAGAATTTCGCATCTATAAAGGGAAAATTCTTGGATAAAAGGGATTTTTTTGAAAAGTAAATAAACTTCTGAAAAATTGTTCAATATACTATATATAGTGGTCGTCAAACTTTATCACCTATCAGAACTCTAAAAACTATTTGGTTTCCCTTCCCCTCCATATATGCATATCCTTAGAAGAATATATTTTAAAATAATATTAGATTACAGCTGTAACGTTTTCCCGTCTCGCAGACGCAAGATCAACTTCTCTGTGCAGATAGCACTACGCCGTTCATATCCCCGCTTGCACACTTAAAATATTGCAGGGTCATTTCATCTGACATTGCGCCGACAACAGATGGCCATAAGGAAAACAACCTCTGCATTCCACAGGCGAACCGAACCTCGAGCAAAACTCGAAGTGAAAGAAGAGACTGCCTCCCCTCCCAAGCGAGTGAAAAGAGCAGTCCGCTGGAAACACTCGAAAAGAAACGTTGTATTTTGCCTCCTCTTCCACCGAAAAAATATTCGTTCCTATTGAAATACTCAATAGTTTGAATAACTTGTATCTAAATGTAAATTTTGTACTTAATAGCTCTAGAGGTTATGAATCAACAATTTAATTTCTTAAGTCTCACCCTACTCATCGATTTTCTCAAACAGTCACGCAACACGTTATATGTATAGGTCGGTACTTTATGTACAGATAATTAAAGAAAAATATTGCGTTTGATATTAAATTTTTTTTTAATATTTTATAAATGGGGAAAACTAAATTTAAAAGTGATTTGTGAATTATTGAGACTTAATTTCGTTGTTATTTTCTTGTTATAGAGCTGCAAATTCTTTGTTTTGACATCACTTCATATTTAAATAATTATTATCTATTTAATAATCATCCTTCACAATTTTTCACGTGTTTGTATCAGAAAATTTTATAAATATGTTTAAAGAAAAATTTTGCTTTGAATTAAAAACATACCGACTTCCTAAAAAAATATAAAATATTTATATTCTTTGAATTAAAATCTTAGTTTCCAGAATATTTCCGTGAGTTTTACGAAATTGAAGAATTTATTTTATCCATAAAATATATATTTATGTTTATTTTTACGAGCAAACTACCTTTAAGAGTTCTATTTTTTATGAAATAAAATAAAAATTCTTATAAAACTTAAAATTTTACTAAAATTTTGGTACTTTGATTAAGTAAATAGTAATCACTTACAGAACCCCTGTCAAAGTACCGGGGAACCCAACTTTGAAGACTTCTGCTAAAATACTATTATATCGGTGATACTGTGATATATGTTTTTACACATAAAAATTGGAATACATTCCATGCTTGAGATTATTATTAAATTACGATTACAAATCAATTTTACTCCACTATGAACTTAAATAAGTTATCCCACAGAAATCATTTTTCAGAGGATAATATAAATTTGCGTATAAAAACTTAAGGTATCCCACTACCCTATAATAGTGAATTTTGCCAAAATGGCCGAAAAACTTTTCATGACTTTATTTTATAAGCCATCTTTTTTTCTTTATAAAGATATCAAGTTTATTATTTTCCGTTCACTAGAACAAAAACTACAAGTGTTTCAGTAAAAGCAGATGCCATTACTTTAAGCACAAGATATGTCATACTTTAAAAGGTGTTTTACTCGAAATGTATTTTTTTTTAAAAATGCTCAAATGGGGCCGGCGATTTCTCAAAAAGTTTTGAACATAATTAACTGAAATTTTTTTGTATAGTTTGTATAACAGTAGAATTGTTTTAACCTTCCGATTTATCAATCACTGTTTTATTTTACAAAATTTACAGTCCCTTATGTGAATATGCGGACTGGTTTTTTTAAGCAACTTCATATAATAACTAAGATAAAGTGCACTAGTTTTTGCAAAAATTACAATGTTTCTTATCCTGAAGGTCATTTCAAAAACAAATAACATAGCTACACATCAGAATTGAAAAACTGAAAATTTGTTTATAAACGTTTGGCCGTGTTTGTGTTATTTTATACATTTTTACCCGTTTTTCATCATTTTAGTGATAATAATTTCTTTTTCTCTTCTTAATTTTAGCATATTTTTCTTAAAATGTACTAAACAAATCTAAAAACAACAAACAATCCCCAAATCTCTATTTTTTTTTTTTTAAAGTTATCGTGTAGTCGGATACCTTAAACAACTGACATTATATATCTTACGTATTAATATAAAATAATTTCAATTTTACTTTACGATTAAATAACTTACTGAAGGGATATGTAACATTCTTATTCTACAGACGTATGTCTTTACAACCACACAGGGAATCTAATTCACGAACAAATATTTCTACGTATATACCGTACGTCTTATTCCTGACGTTGCTTGCGTAGATGCATTAGTAATACCCCTGCAATGTCAGCTAGCTATTTCCAGCAATAACCCATGTCCGAGCACCTGTCCGTTTTAGACCTCGCGTACAGCCGACCCTTGTACTTTGTATTTCACGCACTAAGTCACGTGCGTTTTCCTTCATTTCTTCGCGTGCTCCCGGTCCGTAATGACGTCACGAGCATCCACTCATCTTCCGCCTCCATCACCTGGACTATAAATAAAAAAAGAGCTATTTTACTGTTACGTCTAAACTTAGTAATTCACTTGTTAAAACGGTAAAGGGAATTTTTTCTTTCGCTTACAATCCTTACAGATGTCGATCAAGGTAAGGAGCGAATCAAGAGTCGTTTGTGTATGACGGGAGAGCTATTTTGTTCATGGAATATTGTAGAATGAAAGTTATGACGTGTTTTTTTTTTTTGTTTTGTTTTTTCCTACTTGAAATGGAGTAAGGTGAGCGTTACGGGGAGTCAGTGACGTTCGTTCTTTCTTTAAAACATTCTTCCATTTATAGACGTTGGGGTCCCTAGCTTGATGCTGCGCGTGATAGTTATAGTAAAAAATTACTTTTGGAATGTCGTCGACGCGCACGTTTTCAATTTTCGCTGCACATGGAAATAACGTGGTGTAATATAAGCGGGTAGATTGTTACTCTAAATTTGGATAAACGGTTTTTCGAACCTTGAAGTAAATTAGCAAAATTTTTTTGTCCAGTTTACTAAAATAAATATTAGAAGTGTGTTTGATATAGGGGTTCACTTAACGTATTAGTTTTGAGTTGAAACTGATAAGCGAATCACAATTGTGTTTAGCGAATCACAATTGATAACATTAGTAGAACCTCTAGATTTATTCTTTTAGGAAAATTGATTTTGCGAAAACTAATTACACTAAAAGTTTGATAATTTTATTTCATGATTCTGCATCATCAAATAAAAAAGGGCCGCTGTAGCCCAGTCGTTATGGTCCCGAACTCCTAGCTGGAGTGTCGCGGGTTCGAGTTCTCGTGCCACAGAAGAGCCGCCAAGTAGAGGGTGACAATGCACGTTAAATCTGTTGAGGTTCGGTGTGGTAGTTAGGAAAGGAGGTGTCAGATCAGGTGTCGTCCTCGTTATTTGACCATGGTTCAAAATTACGTGGTCCGTCACCAAAAGCCCTCGTGTATAACTGAACAGTGCGACTTTAATATTCACTCACTCACTCACTCATGGCATGGGGGGTACTCTAAATAGCCGTCGAGCCTCAAGTCCTCTCGTGAGACTGGTGGAAGGGGAAGAGAGGTGGACTGCTCCTAACTACTCCGAGGGTGTTTTCCCTCAAAATTCGGATGGAATCGAGCCAAATCTTACTGTCACCTGCAAGGTGCTCAAGGCTACGGCTAACGATAGGCGTACATTATAGCCCGATGCCCTGATAAATTTCTTGGGTCTCGATCGGACTACGTCAGACCAGGTGGCATTAGCAACAGCAACAAAACACCAGAAATGATTTCCAAAACCCTCATAAGTAGAAAAAATAAAGGGGGTATTTTTGAAGAAACTTTGTCAAAAAAGGAAACAAAAGACTCATCGTGCACTTAAATATTTAGGTGTTATTTTTTCGTAGAAACATTTCATACGATTTGGACAATGGTATGGTCAAGATTACAACCTTCGGGGCAGGAGATTTTTAAGTCTCTATTCTTCAAAAAAGGTCCACAGCAATAATTCTATAGTTTTAGTCAAGAGCTCATGGCTAGTGATGTTTCTATGGAGTCACGTGTTCTAGAGCTCATGTTTTCCGAATAAGTCTTAAGAAGGGATGATGCATATACACTGGTGTGCAAAAATTAAGGACGATGTCGAAAAATTAGCATATCAGCTGAACGAAGAGGCAGAGCGGACAGAAAGACCAATCAGGAGATTAAGTGAGGTGATGTACGGTAGCACATGCGCAGATATGCAGGTAGACGTAATGGGGGAGTGTCTGAGTAGTAAAGCATGTTGTCGGTGTAAGATTAGTATTTCTGGCAAAGAGATTGCACACCGTTTAGCAGTTAAAATCACACCGAGTTGCTGCCTCAGCGAGAAATGGCGAATAATCAATCTGTTAGAGGACATCTGGATGCTTTTACCCGAGGTCGAATCATTGGGAAGTTGGAGGAAGGTCGCAGTGTGACAAGTGTGGCTGCAGAGTTCGGAATTGCTCACAGCATCGTTTCACGACTTTGGAGACAATTTCAAACTATAGGAACAGCTATCCGGGGGTTCAGTAATGGTCGTCCACGAGGAACCACACACTCAGATGACCGGTATATTGCGTTACAGGCCAGAAGAAACAGGCGGCAGACAGCGGGAGAAATCGCTAGACACACGACACAGGCGACTGGACGACCGATATCGCGTTTTACCTTGGCCAGAAGACTGCACGGTGGTGGTCTGTTTGCACGACGCCCTGTACGGTGTGTACCTCTAACGCCTGCCCATCGAAGGCGTTCTCTGTGGTGCCGGGAATACCGGAATTGGAGAGACAATGAATGGGGACGAGTACTCTTTACAGATGAGAGCAGATTCAGTCTGAGTAGCGATTCTCATCGCATACTCATCTGGAGAGAGTGGGGAAGCCGCAATCATCCCTCGAACATCATTGAAAGGGACAGGTATGGAGGTGGAGGTGTTCTCGTTTGGGAAGGCATCATGCTTGGTATTCGTACAGACCTTCACATCTTCGACGCAGGTTCAGTCAACGGGACCCGTTATTGTAACGAGATTCTTCTTCCATATGTGCGTCTTTTTAGAGGCGATATGGGTCCGCAGTTCCTTTTCATGGACGACAATGCACCATGTCATCGCACAGTAGTTGCCGAACAGCTCTTAGAGAGTGAGGATATTGAAAGTATGGATTGGCCGGCACGATCTCCGGATCTCAATCCCATCGAGCATGTATGGGATTTTCTAGGCAGATGCTTGGCCAGATCGTTTCTTACCACCAGTAACGATTCCGGAGCTTCGATTGGCGCTGCAAGACGAATGGGCAGCAATGCCTCAACAACTCATTGACACCCTCATTCTCAGCATGGGCAGACGCTGTGAAACCTGCCTAGCAGTCAGGGGAGATCATATCCCCTACTAAAGACCGGATATTTCTTGCTGGACACCCATCACAGGGATGTTTCGGCCTTCAGTCGCATTGCGCTCCATGCTACTTTTTCAATAAAGCTTCTTTTTATCCGTCTGATTTCTCTTTTAGTAAGTGTTGCTTACATTACTCATGTCCTTACGTATTGGGGATCTTACGGTATTAAATGTGTTGATTTGGAATGCTTTTGTACAAAGTTATATTGAAAAAACCATCTCGTCCTTAATTTTTGCACACCAGTGTATATAAAAAATCTATCAGAGGCCAATCTGTCGATTCCCGGCGGACGCGGGTGTTGGAGAGTTCGAGTAAAGATTAGCCAATTTAATTACTAAAACACTTTTATTTACTCGTTTCCGTAAGAGCTTTAAACAACTAAAGGGGATAATGCACGTATATCACTAAACCTAGGAGCAATCAATCTTAAGTACTTAAATATAATAGAAATAAGAACAATTATCTTATTTCTTGAGCGTTCTGCTCTCCACTACTTGAATAATCTTTGGATAATCTTCCAACTTGACTAAACTGTACGACCTCTGGTCGCTAATACTAAGTTTGCTTCTATATCCACTTTCAACCATTCACGTTCCTATTCTACGACTGACACTTAAATAGAAGTTTTAATTTATATAAATCCAGTCTTCTTTACAGAAAGCAGTTTGCAACTGAAATTACAGTTAAAAAAATTATTTTATTCGAGAGGATTGGTAGAAAAGTGGATAGACCTGTTACAACTTTTGATATTGGCGTGATTTGGAATTTAGGAAACTTATGTTTCGGGATGTCAACTTGGGTGTTCTCCTTGTTATTTAATCACTGTTAAATTATTAGATTTGTAACAATTGGCTATATCTTCAAGGTCTATATTCCCTAACTCGGGTTTTATTCCGTACAGCCGAATTGACACCATAAACAGGGACAACTCCACTCTTAACAGGAACGTCCCTACCAAATAGTATATAGTTATGGATATAGAGAATAGAGATGACTGAACAATATTGCCACGTCAATTAGTGCCTGAATTATACAGTCGCTCAGCTACCTTGAGATTTGCTTGATCTAGGATTAGTTTCAGAGGTTGCATCTCGTAGCAAATAAGTAAACATTTGTTCGTACCCTTTAGTTTGTCTTGTCCACATATCGCTTATTCAGTTGAAACGTTTGAGTTATTAAAAGTAAACTATTGCGAATACCTATTTCTAATCGTTTTGAGCCCGATTTAATGGCTTTTCATCCATGCTGTGTTGGGATCCCCCCTCCCCAGAGTCCCAATAATCAGGGTGATGTCCGCCTTAACCAATATGAGAAGGAGTTTTTCCGAGATATTCATTAACGATAGCCTTTGTGGTGTTTCCATGGCGACGTAAATAAAATTTAGCTCAATTCCAAGAATACTCAGCCCCTCGTTCCAGTTTTATACACACAGGGGCCAATTTAGTATGGTGAAGAGCACGTTGATGTTGTATGATACAGAAGTTTGATGGCCTGTACAGACATCAAACTGGAAGGGCGCAGAAACTTCCATGTCTTTGACACAGGCTCTGTGACTATTGTGACATGGAAGGAGGGGGGGGTGGAATCCTATGCTTATCATTACAGTTGAACCTTATTTCATTTTTGTGTGCATGGCAATGCTATTCCTTATAAGGATTAACTGATTAATGAATTTCTGGAAAGTGAGATATATCCATTGGATGGATTGTCCGATCAGGTCTTCACCTAACAGAGCATATTTAGTATACTTTTTAGAAGGGCATTTTTAATCCTCTTTATCCCTCCAAGAACTCTCTAGGACCTGAAAACCTCATTACGGGAGGATTGGGAGAGTTATAGTTATGCCGCGCTATAAAGCGCAAGAGGAATACGACTGACTTCCAAAAAGATGCGTGAACTGTATCATGTTCTGAAAACAGTGTAACTTTGTGTAAAAGGGTTTTATGCTCCCTGGTAATGTATTTTTTTTTGTTCCATATCTTAACTTATCTTTCAGATTTTCTTGCATTAACGAGATGTACTAGTACTAATGTATATGTATCAATCATAGCTACAGTATGTTTTTGGAAGAGTGACATGGAGATACTACTCTACTCTGTAATCGTGTGGAAGATCTGATGTCCATTTAATCTGTCGAGGCCCAAAATCCTCATGTTAGCGTGGTGTGTGATTTTGGTGTGCTATCGTCCCCTCACTTGACTATAGCTCAAAATCGCACGGTCGGATGCCAATAGCTCTGATGCAGTTACAAAGTGATAGCAAGCAACTGATTTATCGACCAATGCAGTGCGCACAACATAGCAAGATATCCTTTATAGAGCATCATATGGTAGGCAATTCCAGATTGTGTTTGAAAATCACTTAAAATTAGTTAATGAAAAGGAATGGAGTGATATTATAGATTAAAATTTTTAGGCGTAATCACCGGATTACCAGAAATAAATCAGATAAATTTCCAATGCGAATTTTCAGCACGTCGACACTTTTTGTTTCCAAACATCAGAGATCTTTGATTATCTTTACCGATTTATAATTTTGCAGTATTATCTACATTATGTCCGGCTGTCTCTCACAGACAAACATATCAACTTTTCGGTATGAAAACTTTTCAACACGATCTCAATCGAAGGAACATTTCATTGAGAATACTTAGATAGCATTATTACTTAAGTCTACAAGATCTAGAGATAGATCGGAGATTCAATTGAGATAGATGAAATGAGATTGGATCTGTGCGTGGATTTATCTGTTTTTCGGTGTAAGTGCACTCGACCGCTATCAAAACAACTCTCTTAACTTTTTGCGTTAAACTTTACAGTGAAATAAAAATAAATTTTTTACACGAGGCTAGATATTTAAGATTTTTATAATGAGCATACGTACGTCACCATCATTCTTCGTATTTGAACAGAGAGACTTCTTAAACCCTCGTTATTATAAAAAATAAGAAGAAATCAATAATACAATGACTGAAATTAATAAAAGGTGATGTGGGATGATACATAACTATAAAAGAGTTAAAATACAAAAAAATTATTTTTTTTTTCTTACAGAATCGGAAAAATAAAGGTTTGAGTTATTAGTTATACATGGGAGGAAAAGGGAAAAAAAAGGTGATTTTTCTTAAGCTGACTCTATTCAAAGCCACCTGTAGCACGATCTAACTAAAGAAATAGCACCAAATTTGGGGCAAATGATGACATGAGAAGTAGAATTTCATGAAAAAATAATAATAATAAATTTAAAAAATCACCGATAGGAGTTTTCATGGCGCTGTACAATGCAACACATACAAAATAACGTTGGATTTTTAAGTTTTATCCACTACAGGTACTTTATCCACTACTACTACAGGCTCCCCGGCGAAGAATTCGACCAATTTTTGAGCGACTTCCATTCTCAGAGACTATTATCGTGCATTCTCTGCACATTTCCAACTGCTGTACGCAACTGTCACAAGGAAAATATTACTCACTGTCTACGATATAGATATGAAGGATAGAAGTGCCACCGTAATAAAATTTGATGCCCAGTTTCCTTCTCGAAAGGGAAGCACCTGAGCTCTGATGATGCAAAATGGTACAAGAAATTTAATTTTGCCAAGAGCACCCAAGCCAAACAGGAACTCTAGGGATCTTTAGTATGCCGCATAATCGTACGATATGGACACTGTCGATTTTCTGCATCATGAAAATCCACTGACTTGAACCGGAGTCGAACCTGCAACCTGAGGTACACAAGGCCAGCGACAAACCAACTACATTAAAATAATATATACAAAATAATAGCATTCTTTCCCACTCTTTAGAAACAAATATTTCGAGTACCAATGCAGTATTAGATCGTAACATACTACCATGTAATACAAAAATAAAAAAATAAATAAAAATTTCTTCTATGTATTTAACAAAAAACACTGCGAGAATCCAGAAATGCATCTCCTGAACAAGAGTTCATTTCGATGGGTAATAGAACACAGAGAGAGAACCGGAGACGAAGATCAACTTGTAATCTTTTGAAATGATTCTTGAAAATGATTGAGCAAGTCTAGTTCAGTCTTCCGACAGGAACCTGTTATTTCCTTATCTGTTTCATCTTCACTCTATCCTCGTTTACGAAAATCGAGTTAAAAAAAAAACTGAACTATTGTCAAATATTCAACTCAAGCTCGGTTTTCCCTCGTTCTCATAAATATATATTTGCGGAGATTTTATATATGAGTGAAATTAATTTTTCTTTTAGTACTATACATGGTTATTGCAATTGATGTTGTAAATTAAATATTTTTACATTGAATGTATGTGTGTGCATATTACAAAAAATATTTAAGTAGATATATTTAATTTAGATATTAGAATTTTTCTCACAATTAACTTAGATAATTCTTTAAAAATTTTAAAAAATATTTTTAAAATCGTCGTCCGAATAATAAAAAAAAGAAAAAGATCTGTCTATATATTATAAGGAAATGTATCTAAGGTCGCATTGAGTAAAAACCATGACATATATAAGAAGCGAAGGTTTAAATTATAGTGTTTCTCGGTTACTTTTCACCCTACATAGTTAAAAAACATTAGTCATAAGAGTTAATTTATTCAGTTAGGCAAAACATTTGGCAAGATTTGCAATTAGAACATAATTAAAATTACATAAAAGAAAATAAGCGTTTCTAGTTATTACCAATGTCATAAAGAATCTTAAAAAAATATTAATTAAGCTATCAATATGGTCAAATATTTTCACTTTTTCCTTTACTTTTGGGGTGTCTGTGTTATTGCATTATGTATTATAACTTTTACACAATCCTATAATAAATTTAAAAGTAACTTAAAATATCTAACTACATTTGCGCGCGGGACCCTAATTTTGCAAAAGTGTACAAACAAATATTTTTTTTAATATTTAGTGCCACACACTCTTAGATTAGAATACACATATACAATTGTTTTACGAATATTATTGCAATAAAAAATCATTGTAATGTAATGTTTTGTCAAAAAATTAACATAGAATTACCTATTTCCACAAAGCATTCTTCTTCTATGTGAAAATGCACCTATAATAATAATACTTTGTCTATATATAGCTACACTGTACAACACACACACACACAGCCTCAACTAGGATTTTTGAAATAAACATCCATAATTATATATCAGAGTGGAGAAATTTTAACAAAGAAACGCCGATAATTATTTCAAAAAAATCGTAGTAACTCTGAAAGGAATATGAATTTTTCAAAAATCCTAGTTCAGAATCTCTGGAGAAGTTTTAGCTATATATAAGCCAAATTTCATAAAAATAGAAGCATTTTGAATGTTAGAAAAAAGGAGAATATTTTGAAAAATAGGTAATTCTAAGTTCATTTTTTGCACAAAAAAAAGTACATTTAAATAATTTTTTTATTTTAATAATATTGTTGAAACAATTTTAAACGTGTATTCTATAATCTAAAGCAGCGTTTCTCAACCTTTTTTGGCCCGCGGACCGGTAAAATTTGTAAAAAAAATTCGCGGACCGGTGATATTTTTTTAACAACAAAATTTTACTAGGTATTAAAGAACTACTAAATACGTTAATTGGAACATGTTTATTATCATTTGCGTACACTAATATTTAAATGTAAATATATGTAATTATATTACATACATATAATATATATAACAAAACTTTAACGAAAATCACAGAAAATTATAAAAAAAATCACAAATTCATGGACATAGAAACACAACAAAAAATATCACTCTTACGATTACTAAAAAATTAAATCAAAAAAATTTGTAAAACAAAACATAATTTATTGACTTGAAGTAGTTCTAGTCGGGCTTAAAGGCCGTCGTTGGTTGAAATTGCTTCCTGACGTTTCGCTGGCACGAGTGGCTAGCTTTTTCTATGGTGTTTCCATCTCAAAGGTTGGATGCAGACTGGATGGCATAGAAGCACCTCAGAAAAAGCTAGCCAACGTGCCCACGGAACGGGAGGAAGCAATTTCAACCAACGACGGCCTTTAAGCCCGACTAGAACTACTTCAAGTCAAAACAACGGCCGCGAAAGCCTCAACCATTTTAACATAATTTATTGTTTGTTTGTAATAATAATTTTTAATAAGTAACAAACCCCTGAAAAAAATTACAACAAAAAATATCAGAAATTATAAAAAAAATCACAAAATCATTGCATATGAACACAACAAAATAATTCAACATGTGATACTACACTAAATTAAAGATCTACAATTTTTATATTGTTATTTATTGTTAATGAGAAGATTGTGGCTGCTCTTCTTCAATCAACTTTTCAATTGTGGGTTCTAAATTAGTCAAGCTAAGTCGGAGCGGCGAAATAACCGAAAGACGATTTCTAAATTTATTTTTTATTACCGTCATAGATGAAAATCCCGCTTCACATAAATATGTAGTTGCGAAAGGGACTAACATTTTCATTGCTTTCTCGTATAGAGATGGATATTCATTTTTCAATTTGATCCAAAATTTATCTAGGGACATTGTTGAAAAAACTAGCTTTTAACATAATATCTGTACTAATCTCAAGGAGGGATTCATATTCTCTGTCACTTAAATTTAACTTACTACTCTCATATGGTATGAAGGGGTTTGTTATCCACACATTTCTTTCACACGTGGTATTTTCAGATGGGAAATATTTTTCGAAACCATTTTTTAAAGATTGTAAGTGATGCCCAATGATTATATTTAATCTTGATACGTTTAAATCTTGTTGTAAATTAATAAAATCAAAATAATTACTAAATACATCAATATTATTGGTATTTACTTTATCCACCCAAAAATTAATTTTTTTCTTAAATCCATCTATTTTATTAAATAAATGAAACGCATTTGTAGAAGTTCCTTGTAAACTCAAATTTAAATCGTTGATATATGAAAATATATCACTTAAATATGCTAGTTTTGCAACCCATTCTACATCAGAAAAATGCATACTTAAAGGATTATTTTTTTCTCTTAAAAATATTTCTACTTCCGTCTTTAATTCAAAAAGCCTGGTTAAAATCTTACCCCGCGAGAGCCATCGAACTTCTGTATGCAATAATAACTGCTCATGTTTGGCACCAACCTCCTGACAAAATATTGCGAATAACCTACTGTTTAAATCGCTTTTTTTGATAAAATTAATAATTTTTATAGATTCCGCTAAAACCTCATGTAATTCTGTGGATAAACTTTTCGCTGCTAAATGTTGTCTGTGGATTATACAGTGGGTAATTAATAAATCAGAATTAGCTGCTTGCTGAATTCTTTTAGTAACACCACAATGTCTGCCAGCCATACTAGCCGCCCCATCGGAACACACACCTACGCAATTTTTCCATTCTAAAGAATGTTTAATAACATAAGAATTAAGTGCTTTAAAAATCTCATCACTTGTTGTATATGAAACCAATTCTATACAACACAAGAATTCTTCTTTTATTTCTTCCAAAGTAAAATCAATATATCTAACATAGCAAATTAATATGGCCTTTTTAGAAATATCGCATGATTCGTCGATTTGTATTGCAAAAAGTGTTGATTCCTTTATCTTTTGTATTAATTGGTATTCCACATTCTCTGATAATTTTTCAATTCTTCTTCTTATAGTATCATTAGATAAGGGAATCGATTTGATTTTATCAACAGCAGAGAGTCCAAACATTTCTAAACAGACGTCTATTAAAACTGGTTTTATTAAATTTTCCCCAGTAGTAAAGGATTTTCTTGTTTTAGCAATCCGAAGGGCAACTAGGTACGAACATTTTAATAATGACTTGTTGTGAATAAAATTTTGTTTAAATGTTTTTGTTTGTAATCCTAATTCTTGTTTTCTACGCTCAAAATATTCACGCGGCTTTTTTTCCAGCTCGGAATGTTTAGCCTTCAAATGTCGTAACATTTTCGCTGGTTTCATAGCATCATTTACTAAAACTTCATGGCAAATGATACACATCGGACGTATATCTTCTTCCGTAGAATTGGGCCAAAGAATAAAACCATATTTTATATATTCGTGGTTGTAGTGTCTGATAAATGGTTTTCTCTTTTTTCCTGGTACTATTCCTGTTTTGTCGTCATTTTTTTGAGACATTGAACTGGTATTCAAAAAATTGAATAGCGTGCCTTGTTTACGGTTCATCTTACTAAGGGTTAAAAAAATATTTTTTTATTAGCGCCTACATACATACATACATACATACAAGTATATAAATAATCAATAAACTTACTGTTATATTGGTCCAATCCAGTTAAACAGATATATAATTATTATAACAATGTTTCGTTTAACAATAACTTAAAAACACCCAGACTATACAACGATAAAACTGTACCAGATCACACATCAAATCTATTAACCTTCTGTAAGAACTCCTTCAATCAACGCTTCCGTGTTCTGTGATCCACCGAACACAAATAAGCTGTGATCTATATACTATTATAACCCCGGCTTAAGTGTCTGTCGCCAACAGAGGGGTTTACGCGCCGCGCTCTCGCGCACTTTTGTCAGCATTTCGGGAATTTTTCTTCAGTGCAGTACTAACCATAAATTACATAGAATTATAAATAGTTCAAGATATATTTGTATTTCGTAATTTAATAAATTAAAATTTAGTTCTTATTATTATTTTTTTTTTGATAAGTAAATTTTTTTCGCGAATAGAAGAAATTGTCCGCGGACCGGTAAGATTTCTCCGCGGACCGCTGGTGGTCCGCCGGACCAGCGGTTGAGAATTGCTGATCTAAA